>CALYLW010001863.1:0-86084 GCA_944989445.1 Ampullaceana balthica
GGATTTTATTTTCTTTGACCCGTTAGGTAAAAATAACCCTACCAGCTCAGGGACATTTTAATTTAAAAATAAATACGAAAATACCCAGACGGAAGCCAAATTTCAATACATTTTCAATTTTACGCAAAATGTCCAAGGTATTGCAAACAAGAACCAAGTGATCTTATGTCTAGCAATCAAGTATTTTAAATGTACACTAATGCGCATGCGTAATTCGTGAATAAATCTAGACAATATTCCACAGCTGTGTGAATAATCACTCCGCTTTTTTTCCACCAGACATGTCAGTGTCATGTAATATTCATATGCCGAAAACATTATGCCTTCTACACCAGGGCTTCTCAAAGTGGTGGTCCGCGGACCGGTGCCGGTCCGTAGGTCATCCGCCGCAAGTCCGCAGAAATTATCAAGAAAGGGCAGAACAATTTAACTACTACTACTATTCTTCATTTTTAACCATTAATCCTAACCCTAAAGAATGTGTCAATTTTTTTCGGAAATAGTATATAAAATGATCCAAATAAAATAAAAGCAATTAAATTTCGCTACCACGTCAGTACTGGTAAAAAGGTGCACTGGTCCCTAGAGCAATGAAAAAATCCCTTACGGTCAGCCACACCAAAAATTGGGCCCCGGGCAAAGAAATGGTGGTGGGCCCCTGTGCAAAGAAAGCGTGCTACAGGAATAAAAAAAAATTGTTGATAATATTAAAAATAATTTATTTATAATATTATTTATTTAATTGTCACTATACTAATTTCAACAAAATTTTTGTTATAACCCGACAAACATATTCGCATGGGCCCCTATGCTCGTGGGCCCCGGGCTAATGCCCAACGGGCCTATGCGTTAATATGGCCCTGGCTTCAAGGTGTGTAGTACAGAAAAGCGGTGGTCTAACACTTCGACCCCGGACGATTCGACCCCAGGACGCTTTGACCCCGGACGTTTCAACCCTTTTGTTTCTACGCAGTGAAACTGTGTACGTTATTCTTTGTTTTTGTTTTTTTATTATTATTATATATTTTTGAAATTAATGTTTGGTATATTATCAATAAAAAAATAAAAACATAATCTCCTATCCCAAACACACTTAAAAGGACATAATTTATTATTGGGTTTTTAAAATGTATATATTTAGTCGTTCAAATATTTTCACTGTGATAACAAAAATAAATGATTTTTTGTTATGTTTTCTTTTTCTTTTCTTAAAGGTGTCGACATGCTGAACGACACAGCTCGCAGGCACTGAAACCATTAAAAACCCGCGCCCTTCCATTCACTTCTGTCCCTTTTGTTCCTTAACACGTGAAGACCTTCCCCGAGGAGATACTGATTTTAATAAGACATAAAAAGTTGTCAGTATTTAAAGTTAATAAATTTCAATAGTTTTACCGCCGCCTAGCAGACAATAACATTTAATCAGCTGCTGGACATTACGTCATTGGTGTTTACATTTTGTCCGGGGGTTACATAATGAGATGTTAGGAAGGCTAGACTCAGTGACTACCACAATAAGCCGTGTGCTATCTGGGGTTATGGGGAAGATAAATAGAGTGAGTGGGGGCAGAGAGAGTTTAGGCACCTTTATCAATGGCCATCTGACCACATTGCCTTTTTATTGTCCATAATTGTCAGATTACATCGGACGAGGTGGAGATGGAGTTAGATAGGTTTGAAACGACCTCAGAGTTAAAGGAATGGAGAATTTATCACAATCAATAATTCGCTTTGAATGTTGACTGGTAGTACGTGTATATACTTTTTTCAAATCGTCGTAAATTAAACGTTTAAAAATAACTATTTCAAGCTGTATTTAATTTTTAATGGATACTAATATTTAGTTAAATTATTTTTATAACAAAGCTTAATTTTTAAAAGAATAAAATTTAAAGCATATTTTTAAAAAATAAAAAAATTCTACGGTGTAGATACGATAGGGTCGAACATTCCGGGGTCGAAGTGTCCGTAATTCAAGAAAAACAGCAAACGGGACATTTTTTGCAAGATTTGCATTTTAGAAGTTCCTCACTCTTATCCACAACTTGGTCGTCCCAGATTTTCATGTGGCGAATCTTCACTGACGCTGTCCTCTAATGAATCATCGAACATTCGGAGAAGGTATTCGTCGGGTACATTATTTTTATATTTGTCCCATTTCTGCGCAAAGTCAGTTAGCTCTTCTGTGAGATTAGTCGCTGTGGCGCTTTCATCGAATTGAACGAGAATACTGCTAAGGCGCTGCATCGCTTATGTAGTCAAACCTTGTTTAATATACTCAAATTTATGTGGATCAAGGCAGGCAATATCTGCGTATAAGGAATTGTGACTTTCAAATCGCTTTTGAATAGTTTTTACAATATTGTCGATGTTGCAATTATGAATTACAATGCGATATCTGTCCTCTGCATTATTTCCTACTACCGTTCGCGTTCTTCTCTCATCAGACATCAGACATCATACATCAGACATCAGACATCAGACATCACTTTTGGTTGGTGTAAAAGTTTCTCTACCAAATGGAAATTTCAACATTTTCTTCTTCAAACTTGTTATTCGCCCAGGACACAAATCTTTTGGCACTGTCGAGAACACCATCGAAATCTCTTGAAATATTTTAAACAACTTAACAGTACAAACTACATTACGGTATGCTTGCAGTGCGAGCATTCCGGTGGTTTGTAAATAAGTAGAAAACTATACTGTGTACTGGAATATTCTTAAGTATAGTTTTGTAGTGACAACCGTTTCAAACTTGATAAACTTATCTAGTAAAGTTTGAGCTTTATCCCTGATTTTTGCATTGAATGCGTCCGATGATGTTAGTTCTTGTAACGTATAAATCAGTTCAATGAACAATGATGAGTTTAGATCATCAACATTTCCAAAAACTTTTTTTTAACGCACTTTCTTTGGCCCCCAATCAATTTTCACCAATTACTATTTAATCTTTGGTGTCTAGATTTATGATGGTGATCGATCCAAATATCCATTCTTTTATACGATTCTCTAAAGCAGTGCTTCTCAAACTTTTCACTATGGCGGACCGGCAGGAATTTTTTCCATTGCACCAGGGACCGGTGCACTATTTTCCCTGCACTGACATTTTTTTCTGTCCTTTTTGTATAACTTCTGCAGACCGGCGGCGGATGGCCCACTGATCGGCACCGGTCCGCGGACCACCACTTTGAGAAGCACTGCTCTAAAGAACACAGCACATGCGTTAAACAGTTGAAATAAGCTAATTGAAGAGGTCGTGGTTTGAGTGGTATCACCTAAAACTAAATTCAATACATGTGCTTTGCACCAGACATGAATTTGATGAGGTGCGACGTCACTCGGCCATTTAGTAAACCCATTGTACTTTCCTTTCATATTGGCTGCCCCATCAGTAGGATTACAGACAATATATTCTGGGTTGCCAGATTGGATTTTCTAACGCCAAAATATTATGGTTTGACGTCAAGTTTTTTTCAGGCTCTTTGGCTTTTTTGGCCGACATTTTGGCATTTTACCCAAATTATAATCTGGCAATCCTGTGTACGGAGGTAATGGAGCTCTTTATTTACCTAAGAGTGCGGCTGCTGTTGGTTTGGACATTATGGGTCGCCATTTTGGTATTGGCCTCTAATATCAAAGCATATTAGTTATTAATCATTGTATCACCGGTCCTGGCGGCCCACCGGGAATTTTCCCGGTGTCCCGGCGGCCCAGTCCACCCCTGGTTCGGACCTCACCCATGACACCTTTATTATTCCGTGTGCAAGAACAAACACATACACATTTTCGTTCTTCCCTTCTGGAATTCGGTCGTGGAATGGGTTGCCTGAAGAAATCAGGAAAACTAACACTTTATCAACATTTAAATCTCTAATGAAAATGCAGGACTAAACACAATCACAAACCATAGATAAGCGTAGGACGCAATAATCTTCTGTATGGAAGGAGCTTCTGCAACATATAAGATAAGATAAGATAATGGGCCTGTCCATAAAGTATGACACGTTCCAGATGGGGGGAGGGGTGTAAGAAAGTGTGACAGTTTGTAACAGATATCCGATAATTTCATTCCTTGCAAAGACCGTTTTGTGCATACCAGTTACCTCAGTTCCATGTGAATGATTGATCAGCTCGGCTGGTTATATTGTCAATTATACCCGCTCATCACTTGAACCAAATAATGTCAACACACTTGTCTTTTTGCTTAGTTTGTTAAATGATGACATATAAAGAAGACATTCCTGTGTTATTTAGATTTTCAAAAATTAACGATTAAATTTAAATTAATCGTTAACAGCCCTAATTAAAATACATTAGCTAATAAATTTTGAGTAAAAATTAAATTATTACTGAAAGACATGTCGCTTTCAGGTAACACCTACTGGTACAATTTTGTTTCATTGCTAACAACCAATAGTTTATAAAACTAGAATGAGTTCCAGTATTTTATTGAACATATGGGGCTGTCCAGAATTATTTTAATTATATGCGTTAGGACCTCATTTCATAGAGTATATTTAGCACTTAATTATTTGAAAGACTTTAATCAAAACTTAACTTTTATAGACTATATTCTGTTCTGTTCTTCGCCATTTCTATTTGCAGTATTCCACAATTTAAAAGACTATATTTTGTAATACACCATTTAATAGACAATATATGCAGTATGTAGTATGCTACTGTGTGAAGAAATCCATTATTTCATAGACAATATGCACTAAACTTAATTATTATATTAAATGTATAAAGTAATCCCAGATTTTATGGACTTTGTACAATGACCCACAAAGTCCGAAATAATGTGGAATAATCCATCATTTCATAGACTATATGATATATGCAGTAGCTCCCACTATGCTGTAGACTATAGACGATATGCAGCAGTCCACTATGAAATAGAATATATGCAGTAGTTCACTGTGTAACCTTTCGTCCGTCTATATCAGTGGTTCCCAAAGTGGTCCGTACGGACCCCAGGCTCCCCAGGAGTCCCTGATAACATTCAGGGGGTCCGTGGAAAATTAAAATTGATTTGGGGGTCCCTGAACAGTGTCAGGGGGTCCGCGCAAAGTTTAATTAAAAATAATAAAGCATCAATTTTTATTATTATGGAAATTAAATTAAATAACAATAAATAAAATAGTATTTTTTCAACACATTAACTAGATACTTTTTTAGGTGCTATCAGTCATGGAGTACAATGTTGTTTTACCTAGAAAAGGTAGTAGAACTGAGGTAATTTCTTGAACTATAACCAATCAAAATACTTGGTTTGTTGAAAGGTCTAGCTTGATGCGTAAGAAATGCGGAATTCCAATAAGTAGATCAGAAAAATACAAGTTTTTAACTTGAATCTACGAGGGTTGCAAGGTAGGGTATTTTTCAATCTAAATTGTATCCTATCAAATATTTTTTTCAATAGGGCTTTACTGTAGCATTCCATTGAAAACGTTAATTGTTATTAACAGTGGTTTGTTACAACAGATAAGAGAAAGTGTGAGCCCAGGGCTGGATTCAGACTTATCTTATCTTATCTGTTTACAGACGCTCCTTCTATACAGAAGATTATTGCGTCCTACGCTTATCTATGGTTTGTGTCTAGTCCTGCATTTTTATTAGAGATTTAAACGTTGATAAAGTGTTGGTTTTCCTGGATTCTTCAGGCAACCCATTCCACGCCCGAATTCCGGACGGGAAGAATGAAAATTCTTGATGGCGCCCTAAGCTATTTTAGATATAGGGGCCGTTTGAAGTCCAGATATTCTACGTCAGTGCCAAATCTGGAAAAAGTTCCGGGGCCTCCAAGAAGGCGGGGGCCCTTTGCTATAGCTTGTTTAGCAAATAGGTAAATCCAGCACTGAGTGAGCTGAAGAAACAATGCCAACAATAAAGTGTTGTTGAATATTTGAAGTATGGCTAAATGTTTGGAAACAGATACGAAAGGAGAAACGTTATTATTTGAATTAAAAAGATTTGTTTCAAGTTAAAGCAATACCCTTGACTTTCTGGCATACTTAAAACAAGCTGAAGGGAATGTATTTTAGTACATTGTACAATCATCGACATAATTTATTTAGCAAAAAACTTAGTGGAATTTGTATGGATCACTAGATAATGTCATTAGAGCAGTTAATAAAATTAAAAGGAATGCCTTCAATGAGAGATTATTTACTCAACATTGTTTGGAAAATGAAGAAGACTGTGATCGTTTACTATTTCACACATAAGTACGTTGGTTATCAAGAAATACTTATGTAAATAGATTTTATGCTATCTTTGATTCAGTGTTGGAATTCCTTGAAAACAAAGACAATCACTTGCGACATAATTAACTCAAAAAATGACATATCCTTTATGAATGATTTATTTACCAACTTGAAATAAACTAATGTGAAACTCCAAGTAAACCAATTAAATTTAATCAAAAGAATAATATCTGCGTTTGTTGCAAACCTTTTTCCGTACAAATAAAACTTAGGAACTGGAGAATGTTCTCAGTTTCCAAATCTTTCGAAATTGCAAAATGGAGCTAAAGATTTGCTGGCCTACTGTCAAAACTTAACAACTCTTCACGCAGACCTCAACCAAAGATTTCAAGACATTCTTCACTTGGATATTCCCGACTGGGCATTGAACCATTTTGCGCGTGGACAAGCTCAGATCACAAACACAGATGAATTCATACTATTACTGGAGCAGCTTATTGAAATGAGGAACTTAAACCAATATTTGAACTAGGATACTACAAATTCTGATTACAAAATCAGATCCCAATTTTACATCAGAAACCGATAAGAAATTGGTGCTCGTGGGAATTTGCGTTTGCTACTCATAAACATTGAGTCGGTCATAAATACATTAATAAAATTGCATCATGTTCATCCAAGTTATTAATTTTTTTCAATTCTATTTTTAAAAAAAGTTATAGTTTCAATAACTACTTCAACAAAATGTTATTTTTTGGGATTTATAATTTGTGTACTATGCATTTATGTCGTTTTTTTCAAACGGGGGGTCCGTGGGGAAGTTTTGACTATAAAAGGGGTCCGTGGGTCAAAAAAGTTTGGGAACCATTGGTCTATATTTTCAGACTTCGTATGTTATAAAGATATTGAATAGAACTATACCTATTCAGTATTGTTATATGTTTTGTATTTCGGGTACATGAGAATATTTTATAACATGAACATGGTTAGCCCCATATCAATATGTTGCATCCACATATTTCAATAAAGATCTCCACTGTAGTAAACATGAGACCAAACAAATTAAGTCATGATTCTATTCGACTTTGTGTACTACCAACTGACCATCGTGTCTGATGTTTGGAAGCCTCATATTTGCTTAATGATTGCAAAATCACATTTTCTAACAATTAATATTGAATAGATTAATCAAAACAAGAAAATAAAGACACCTGTTACTGCGATGGAAGAAATTATCATTAGTAGATGGGTATACCAAGAACAATGGACTTGAACTAAATACAAAAGAAGTGCGCACTTCTTACAATAAAACATTAAAGAAATATTGATTACAACATTTCACAACTTTGCATCCGTCTTCAACGAAAATCCGTGTTGAATTTAAAATGTATAAAGACATTACTAACCAAATAAAATAATAAAATTTCCTAAAAAATACCAAATTTTTCTCTTGAGAAAATATGTACCATTTGACTTTTTTGTGTGTAAACAACCATAAATTGTTAATTATGTTAAACAAACATGGTGGATAAAATAAAATTTTCCTTTAAAATGTACTTTACACATTCATCTTGTGTAAACATGTTTGAAGTACCTGTTTCTGAGAAAGAGAGAGAGATAGGGAGAGAGAAAGGGAGAGAGAGAGGGGGGAGTGAGTGAGAGAGAGAGAGAGAGAGAGAGAGGGATCTAGAGAGACAATCTTTTTTTTAAAGTTTTGATATATGTTCAGTAACCCTGAACTATATGAAATATTTTATTATCTTTTCTTTGACTTGTGATCCAGGCAAACACCAATCCTAGTTTTCACAGAAGTTTATATAAAACAAAAACCAATCCTAGTTTTCACAAACGTTTATATAAAATCTCTTTTTTATTTACAAGAGCTAAAATGATACAATTTTTAATCTTCGACCTATAATAAACAGAAGAAGACATAGAAGACGTGTTGTCGCTTGTCTTTCATAATCTTTGTAATTTTCTTTATTTGGTGACAGAATGTTCCGTAATTATTCAGATGTTTTAGTCGATGTTAAAATAACTAACATTCCAAAGAGGTAAACAGTGAAGCTTATGAGGAAAACAAAAAGGAAATAAGTTGTAAATCTGAATGAAGCATTGAAATCAGTATTTCCTTAAAATAGCTCGTAAACAAATAGGTTTGTAACAACACCTGGCGTATTTGTTTTTTGATGACTTTATTAGATTTTAAAATGTGGCTTTGTTAGGCATCAAGTTTTTAACGTGATTTTAATTGGTCGTGTCATTTTTTTCAATTACTATTTTTTTTTGTTAGTGAGTCCTCACATATAATTGTTTTGAGTAGTTCTCAATCTTTTGGGATATTTTTGTAAAATTAAAAGATCATTTTCAGACTAATGATGACTAGCGTAAAAATAATTGTCATAAATGGTGGACCTCTAAAATAGATTTTGGGTATCATTATGTTATTTTTTGAGAAATATATATACATATATATAATTCCTTTTTAAAAAAAAAGATTGATGATCAACGACAATCCGTTGTTACTTAAGATAATTATTTACAAGATCAAAATTGTTTTAACAGTACGTGAAACGAATACCCCTATTTACACTTATACTTATATACTACTTATAGTGAAAATAAAGGTGTTTACTTTAACATGTACTATGATATTCATTGCCCCATGACTGGTCCACTTTGGGTAGAGATCGCTGTCATTGTTCCAGATATCAGCATTTGGACATGTAGTCAAATAGTATCCTTATCATAATAATAATCTTTCAGAGTGGTTACATTCCTGGCGCGTGCTACATTTTTTTAAGTTGCCAGTACGCCTCGGCTGCAGTAACAATTTGTTTCAAATACACGGTATTAATTTTAATGTTAGTCACATGTTTTTATGTTACAAAAAATAACATAATGCAATTGTATTAAAAGTTTTTAAAAAATTTATAACATTTTTAATAATGATGAGAGTAAAATGGTATTTTCAACAAATTAAGAATGGTTTTAGGCTTTACTTACATGGAGCACATTATTTGAAACATTAACAACAATTTCTTCAAATATATCTAAAATACACGCTCATAGCCACTAACACACAGCCCACAGGCACTAGCACACACGCCCACAGGCACTAACACACACGCCCACAGAAACTAACACACACGCCCACAGGCACTAACACACACGCCAACAGCCACTAACACACACGCTCACAGAACCTAACACACACGCCCACAGACACTAACACACACGCCCACAGACACTAACACACACGCCCACAGACACTAACACACACGCCCACAGACACTAACACAGACGCCCACAGACACTAACACACACGCCCACAGACACTAACACACACGCCCACAGACACTAACACACACGCCCACAGGCACTAACACACACGCCCACAGACACTAACACACATGCCCACAGGCACTAACACACACGCCCACAGCCACTAACACACACGCTCACAGACACTAACACACACGCCCACAGACACTAACACACACGCCCACAGCCAATAACACACACGCTCACAGACACTAACACACACGCCCACAGACACTAACACACACGCCCACAGACACTAACACACACAACCACAGACACTAACACACACGCCCACAGACACTAACACAGACGCCCACAGACACTAACATACACGCCCACAGACACTAACACACAAGCCCACAGACACTAACACACACGCCCACAGACACTAACACACACACATAGAAACATAAAAATACCCCTCCACAAGAAATAGTCAAATAAGCAAAAAACGAATTTTTATACATCCTTGGTTTTTACAACAATACATATAGATATATATGCTCCTAGGATTTAATTGAAGCAACAACACAATTGTTTATTTTCTTAAATCATTCCTCGGATATAGTGAACAGTGTGTCAGTTAATTATATGAATTGTCTTTTGCTTTTATATATAGCTACAGATTTACAAAGAACAATAAAGAAAAACAAGAGCTCACTGACAAACTTGCAGACAAATCAGGGGCATATGGAATGGAAATCAGCTCAACACCTCAGTTGCTAGTAATGCGAACATCATAATAAGAGAAAAGCAAGATATTAGTTAACACCTCAGTTGCTAGTAATGCGAACACCATGATAAACCAACAGCTGGAATCATGTCGGCAAATGGCAGCAATAACGAAATTAGTCAAAATATGGACCAACAAAGCTCAGGCTATTCAATGATCTCGTTAAAACTATTGCACTGTATGGATGTGAGATCATTTGAAAACAAATCCATGAGAAAAATCCTCCAGATCTCTTATCTAGAACACAAGACTATTGAGTATTAAAGAATAACCTCCCTTTGCGGGCTGTCAAGAAACAATTATAACGACAATTAAGAGACGCATGCTGACATGGTTCGGTCATGTGCTGCGACATGATAGCCTGACAAAAATTATCCTTCAAAGTGCTGTAGAAAAGGGGGGGGGGCAGTAAAGAGGTTGGAAGCGGAAAAGTTTGCTTGACAACATAAGAGACTGGACGGGGCTGAGGTTGAATGAATTACTGGCCACCACCTCTCAAGATGGTGGATGCGGAGATCGTTGTCTGTTGATGTGTCTTTACGTCAATTGACTTCAACGGTCATGGGACTGGTCATAATGATTTTAATAGATTTACATAGGAAATAAGCCTAGGGACCACAATTTATCTAAATTTAGGAGGTACCCTGAGGAAACTATTTTTCAGGTGTATGATAATCACCGTGGGTGAATGCTTGTTGACGGGTACGTTGTAGTGAACTCGGATCACATGTGTGTGTGGGCAGAGGAAATGCCAGAGGTCAGAGAGACAGATTTACAGCAGCTACAGTAGTGAACAGCCGGGTCAGGGCAGTGTGCTAGAGGTTTTGTGACATGAGAGCATAGGCCCAGGATGGTCGTGTCGGACCGAGGGAAATGCGTGTGAAGTAAAATAGTATGTCAAGTTGTTGTACAGCCGGTGGTATAATGGAATAATTGATGTTCTGGGAAGAACAGCCAGTTGTATAATGGAATAAACAATTAAAGTTCTATATCCTCGTGTCAGTTTCTGTGTACTGTATGCAAGTGAGAGCAAGGAAAAATTCCTATAACTATGAGACTTGACATGGGGGCCCGACGTCATACTACAAACTAGTCTCAGGATTGCCAAGCTTCGCCAATAAGTACAAGAAATACTTAGGGAGATTTGACGGAATAACATGAGCGCAGCGGTGTGTTGCATAGCCGTCCTTACTTGTCAGTAAAGAGTTTATGATACATAATGTATCCATCTTAGTGTTACATAGCCGTCCCATAGTTTATGATACATAATGTATCCATCTTAGTGTTACATAGTCGTCCCAGAGTTTATGATACAAACTGTATCCATCTTAGAAGTCGCAGGAGAGCCAATCATCACTGACACGATCATCACAAAAGTGTAGGACATACGCCTTGAGTCAGATGTCACAATATATGTGACGATATCAGAGACGAACACCGGTAGCCAGGACCGTTAATAGGACTTGCAGGTCATGTAACAAGTTTTTAACACACTGTGTTCTGGTTCACAACTCTCTTTAATCACACTATACAATCAACTGGGATCAACTGTACAATCAACTGGGATCAACTGTACAATCAACTGGGATCAACTGTACAATCGACTGGGATCAACTGTACAATCAACTGG
Source organism: Ampullaceana balthica (assembly GCA_944989445.1). NCBI lineage: Eukaryota > Metazoa > Mollusca > Gastropoda > Lymnaeidae > Ampullaceana > Ampullaceana balthica. The sequence goes on from CALYLW010001863.1 coordinate 11,894, forward strand.
GATCAACTGTACAATCAACTGGGATCAACTGGGATCAATTGTACAATCAACCACAAAGCAGCTCGTATGCAATCAACCTCGGTTGCCTCTTGAACCGTACATTTATAGTCAGCTCTCCAAGTCCATGACCACGCACGCTTACAGTTCACATCACAAACCACGTATTTTTTTATACTAGATCACGTCCTTGCCTGCTCATACAATGTAAACACAACAACACGTCTCTCACATCTCCCTTCTAACAAAAAACAAATGAATGACCCAGATTATCAATAAGACAATAATACTATTAAAAACATCGAACAATTCAGTAAATGAATTCTAACACTGAATCTCCAAATGTCTTTCAAAGCACAGTGCACCTTTATGTCACTTTATCTGGGTATCTCTTTGGTGGCTTCCGTATCTTGTTGTTGACTTCGCTGGCTGAGTTTCTGATAGCCTATTTCTACCAACGCTGGGAGTGTGTTCTTCGTGCTCTATCTCTGGTGTGTCATACTCAAAAATATCCGTCACATCTCTCCTTTCACGAAATGCCTGTCTCAGCATGTTGTTGTTTCGTCGGTATGTCCTACCATCGTTATTCTTAACGATGTATGACCTTGGCGTCGTTGCTGCTGACACGACGACTGCTGGCTGCCACGAGCCTTTATGTTCTTTCTGTATATACACTCTGCTTCTAGTTGTAAATAATTTTTTCCATCCTGGTGAAAAATGTCAGTTAATTTTACTAATAAAACTCTAAGAGCTACTGTTTGTCGTTCTTGTAATAGTTTCTATCTGAAAGAATGAAATGATAATTTTAGGTGGAAAAATTGTTCAGTTTAAGACCAGGTAATTTGATGCTATAAATAATGAAAAACACAGAGAATTTGGTGGAGCGGATTGGTCAGGATTAGTAACACACACACAAAGAGTGCCAATAATATTATATTTATAAATAAACTAAACAATTTACTTCACAATTTAACAAGCTAATTTATCACTGGAAGTTTGAGCATCAAAATTTTGGAACATCAATGAACTTTACACAAACAATGATTGTAAGTTCCTTAAATAAATATTTAAAACTCTAATAAGAATGCAGGCCTAAACAAAAACCATGGAAAGCATAGTCTTCTGTATAGAAGAAGCGTTTGTAAGAGATAAGATAAGATAAGATATAGCCATATATAAATTGCTTTCTACGTGATTTCATTGAAGCAAAACGATTTATCGTTGATTCAAAGTCAATGTTCTCAGCTAGATCACGTTCAATTGAAATTAATGCCAATCCAGACAGACGTTCGTTTGTCATTGTTGAGCGCAAATAATTTTTGATAGGTTTCAATCTACTGAAACTTCTTTCAGCAGTAGCACTGCTAACAGGAAGAGTCATGTAAATTTTATAAAGTATTGACAAATTAGGGAGACCTGATGCCAGTTGTTTTTTAATCAAGAATGGCAGTACCTTATATTCAAGGTGTAGTTCACTAGATAGTGATGGACGTATTATTGTATATAAAACTTTGAAGGTATCATATTCTACGATTGCTTCTCGCGGTTAAGGTCGTGTTTGTAAATTTCGCATAAATTTCGAAAAGAATCATTTTTTCTTCCGGCATTTGTGATAGATCAATACAATAGAAATAATTAACTGTGCTCCGAAAGCCATTAAATCGATCATCTATTTGTGTTACAAGTGTATCCAAGATAGTGAAGTACGTTTCATATTTAAAGCGTGTAGTTGGATCATCCACCCTTTCATCTCTGCTATGGTCTCCTGCCATACTTTTCTTTTTTGCATTTCTCTTTTCTTTAAACTCTGTTTCAACATCTAGTTAGGAACAATTTTCGTTAAAAAATGATTTGACATCTACATTCAAATTTACAAAAGCTTCATCGCTTCTCATTTCAACAAAAAATATTTCTTGCAACATCTATTGATTGTTTTGCAAATGCAATGTCAATGTCTGTGCGTTGCAAGTAGTTTGATGACACGAATATATTATCCAATAACTTTTGTACAAATAACATCAGAAAAACAAAAGAATATTTTGTTATTAAAACAGATAGTCCCATAGCTTCTGCTCTGACACTTCCTTTATGTTCAGTTGATTCCCCTAAATTTATATCTTCTAGTGTGGCTAAAATAGCAGAGAATGATCCAAAAACTGCATCAACTGCTTGCTTACGGCTTGCCCATCTTGTATCAGAAAGTCCTTTCAGAGTATCTACTGTTGATTCATATTGAGATTTATGATGTTCTTTCAGAGTACGCAGACGTGGACTAAGGAATACATACAACTTTACAGCTGTGCCGAAAAACAACTGTACATCACTGTTTACAGACATTGCTTCGATGGTAACCAAATTCAAAACATGGGCACAACAATGAACATTGATTGCATTGGGTGTAAGTTTCTTTATCTGAGCTTGAAGGCCATTCTTAATTCCAGACATCACAGATGCGCCTTCGTATGCCTGTCCTCACAGAGTGTGATATCAATGTTTCGTTTTTGTAGTTCCACTAAAATCTTCTCAGCAAATGAAGTAGCATTGCTGTTTACCAAAGTATGAAAGCCTATAAATCTTTCCACAACATGTCCTGATTTTAAAACTGAACGTAAAGAAACTGACATCTGATAAATTATAGATATATCAATGGCTGAATCAATAATTAAAGAAAAGAATTATGCAGACTTAACTTCATTGTCAAATATTTCCTATACTTCAGATGCGAGTGATTGAATAAAATCATTTTGCACATCATGACTTAAATAAAGTTCATTTTTATTTTCAAACTTCAGATGACTTTCCAAAGTGGAATCATATTTGGCTAATAAAGATTATAATTCACGAAAAGGTCCAGTATTTCTATAAGTACCATCACTAAAGCAAGGATGTTCTCAGTGTCCTTTAAATGGCAAACCTTGTTTTGCTAAGAACAACGTCACGTCTATCATCCGTTTCAATACTGCTCTATTCTTTTCCACTTGACGACGCTCCTGGCTGATCAAACCAGATATTACAGTTTTATCATTTGAAATACGATAATTAGCAAGCAAATATTGTAGTATCGCAGTTTGGTGTTGATTAGAATTTTCGTGTTTAGCAATTTTTTCCATACCCTTTTCCAATTAAAAACTCCTGCTTTTGGATCAGACCATTCCTTGCTATAATTTTCAGATTTACAATCAGCAAATAACCAACAAGCGTGGCAGTACATCTTTTGATTTGTTGGTGAATAGACAAGCCAACTTCTTTCTTCTTTAATACTTCCCTTTCCAAAACTCTTTGTATATCAAGAAATTCTAAACTTTCGTCCCAGTTCATCAGTCGGAAATTGAAATGGTTTATCGACGCCTGGTTGACATGGGCCAATGATGTCACACAATCTTCTTATCATCCTTGTAGTTAAACTCGTAGTATGGTAGAGTCCTGGATCTGCAGGAAAGTCTGATTGAGGAAGAAGTGGTTCTTGGAAAATATCTGCAGCAACTTGTTCTTTTACTACTGATTTAAAATCCGAATCAGAAGTACTTTGTTGCAAATCAATAGCTGGTGGATTTTCCGTTTCACAAAACTATGTGCTGCAATGTGTAGCAGGATGCTGATCACCAGATACTTGCTTATTTTCAGCAGGAACTTGAAATGATTGAACTTCCGGTAGTTTAGTCATAACGGATGCTAGTTTCATACCTTTGCTTGCATCTGCCTTGAGACTGGCTTCCTTCGCCAATTTTCGCCTAGGTGCTCCACTTAATTTGTCAACTGATTTTCGCTTATTACCGAGATCGCCTGCTGACTCAGCAATGGCTTTAATTTAACGCTTATTTTAATTTAATACAAAACACAGCCAATCATAAATCTAAATTGAAAGTATATTGTTAGCATTACATATTAAAGTGTTCACGATACACAACATTATGAAACATTTCCGGTGGCTAAAATACTTCAGAGTGGCTATCCGCACGGTTTTGGCCGTGAGGATAACACCGAGCAATATCAATATCCAAACTGCTCGTCAGCGCATGCTTATTCTTGCGGCATTATCCGCACAGTTTACCGTTGTCATCGAGGGCTTCTTTAGGGGGCGCTTTTTTAGACCCAACAGGGGCGCGGGGTGTGAGCTGCACCCCCTGCCCTGTAGCGAAATCTGCCACAGGTTCACTCCCATGTCCGTTCTCGGTTTACAATAAATTATCATTGTGTTGTATTTCCAATTTATAATTTTGGGCCTTATGTATTATAACTACTTTGCTCTTTGTTCTTCTATCTAGTATTTATAGGTTTATGAATTACTAATGGTGTTACTCTGGTGTTTATTGAATACTCCAGTAATAAATCTAGGATCTCTACTTTGATTTTTTTCTTTTTTACCGATGTCTCCACATAATTCTGATTGACATTGGTATGGTATGTATGTGTGTCCACAGTCGGGGAGGTTAGGGAGGTAACAAGAGTTACACGTGAAGACAATCCTCATGTGTGTCCACAGTCGGGGAGGTTAGGGAGGTAACAAGAGTTACACGTGAAGACAATCCTCATGTGTGTCCACAGTCGGGGAGGTTAGGGAGGTAACAAGAGTTACACGTGAAGACAATCCTCATGTGTGTCCACAGTCGGGGAGGTTAGGGAGGTAACAAGAGTTACACGTGAAGACAATCCTCATGTGTGTCTACAGTCGGGTAGGTTAGGGAGGTAACAAGAGTTACACGTGAAGACAATCCTCATGTGTGTCCACAGTCGGGGAGGTTAGGGAGGTAACAAGAGTTACACGTGAAGACAATCCTCATGTGTGTCCACAGTCGGGGAGGTTAGGGGGGTAACAAGAGTTACACGTGAAGACAATCCTCATGTGTGTCTACAGTCGGGTAGGTTAGGGAGGTAACAAGAGTTACACGTGAAGACAATCCTCATGTGTGTCTACAGTCGGGTAGGTTAGGGAGGTAACAAGAGTTACACGTGAAGACAATCCTCATGTGTGTCTACAGTCGGGTAGGTTAGGGAGGTAACAAGAGTTACACGTGAAGACAATCCTCATGTGTGTCCACAGTCGGGTAGGTTAGGGAGGTAACAAGAGTTACACGTGAAGACAATCCTCATGTGTGTCTACAGTCGGGGAGGTTAGGGAGGTAACAAGAGTTACACGTGAAGACAATCCTCATGTGTGTCCATAGCCGGGGAGGTTAGGGAGGTAACAAGAGTTCCACGTGAAGACAATCCTCATGTGTGTCCACAGTCGGGGAGGTTAGGGAGGTAACAAGAGTTACACGTGAAGACAATCCTCATGTGTGTCCATAGCCGGGGATGTTAGGGAGGTAACAAGAGTTCCACGTGAAGACAATCCTCATGTGTGTCCACAGTCGGGGAGGTTAGGGAGGTAACAAGAGTTACACGTGAAGACAATCCTCATGTGTGTCCATAGCCGGGGAGGTTAGGGAGGTAACAAGAGTTACACGTGAAGACAATCCTCATGTGTGTCTACAGTCGGGGAGGTTAGGGAGGTAACAAGAGTTACATGTGAAGACAATCCTATATGGGAACAGCACAGCAAATGTAGCAGGTTGTCCAGGTATTAGACAAGGCCATTAGAGACTAAGTCTTAGGCCCACATAATATTTTAGTTTAGTAGATGATGTTGTATAATACAACTAGTTACATTTTATGTTAGTAACAGCTTCAACAAGAACTGTTTTAGTTTAGTAGATGATGTTGTATAATACAACTAGTTACATTTTATGTTAGTCACAGCTTCAACAAGAACTGTTTTAGTTTAGTAGATGATGTTGTATAATACAACTAGCTACATTTTATGTTAGTCACAGCTTCAACAAGAACTGTTTTAGTTTAGTAGGTGATGTTGTATAAAACAACTAGTTATATTTTATGTTAGTCACAGCTTCAACAAGAAATGTTTTTCTATAAAAAGAAGAAATGTAAAGTGTGTTTAATCAATAAGATGGAACTGTTATCAGAGTGTTAAATTAAAATTAGTATTTTTTATGTTTCCATTTGAATTTAATGACTTTGTATCATTACTACTTTCCACTTTGTTTTCTTTCATCTTACGTTTTTTTAGCTTAGTTATTACATTATAGCGTTACGTCTATTTATTTTATTTTATTATTTTCTTGTGTATTTTTTTATTTTAATTTTTAAAAAGTTTTTTATAAATAGATTATACCCCGTTGTAAACGTGTATGGACATGTTCTAACGTACCCCGTTGTAAACTTGTATGGACATGTTTTAACATACCCCGTTGTAAACGTGTATGGACATGTTCTAACGTACCCCGTTGTAAACTTGTATGGACATGTTCTAACGTACCCCGTTGTAAACTTGTATGGACATGTTTTAACGTACCCCGTTGTAAACTTGTATGGACATGTTCTAACGTACCCCGTTGTAAACTTGTATGGACATGTTTTAACGTATTCCGTTGTAAACTTGTATGGACATGTTTTAACGTATTCCGTTGTAAACTTGTATGGACATGTTTTAACGTACCCCGTTGTAAACGTGTATGGACATTTTCTAATGTACCCCCGTTGTAAACTTTAATGGACATGTTCTAACATACCCCGTTGTTAACTTGTATGGACATGTTTAGATAAATGTATTATAAGCTCATCTACATATCTTAGATTTACAATTGAGCTTTTCATCTAGAGCTATAAACTTTTGGGATGCTAGTCAAATGTAAGCAAGATAACCATTAAAATTAAAGCTAATGTTAAAACTAGATAACCATTAAAGCTAATGTTAAAACTAGATAACTATTAAAGCTAATGTTAAAACAAGATAACCATTAAAGCTAATGTTAAAACAAGATAACCATTAAAGCTAATGTTAAAACTAGATAACCATTAAAGCTAATGTTAAAACTAGATAACCATTAAAGCTAATGTTAAAACAAGATAACCATTAAAGCTAATGTTAAAACTAGATAACTATTAAAGCTAATGTTAAAACAAGATAACCATTAAAGCTAATGTTAAAACAAGATAACCATTAAAGCTAATGTTAAAACTAGATAACCATTAAAGCTAATGTTAAAACAAGATAACCATTAAAGCTAATGTTAAAACTAGATAACTATTAAAGCTAATGTTAAAACAAGATAACCATTAAAGCTAATGTTAAAACAAGATAACCATTAAAGCTAATGTTAAAACAAGATAACCATTAAAGCTAATGTTAAAACTAGATAACCATTAAAGCTAATGTTAAAACAAGATAACCATTAAAGCTAATGTTAAAACTAGATAACCATTAAAGCTAATGTTAAAACAAGATAACCATTAAAGCTAATGTTAAAACAAGATAACCATTAAAGCTAATGTTAAAACAAGATAACCATTAAAGCTAATGTTAAAACAAGATCACTATTAAAGCTAATGTTAAAACTACAGGCACCAATTACTTTTTAAGAAGTGTAAGCACCACTAATGTTACATTTTAAATAATTTGTTTTTCATCTCCTCGAACATCTAACTCATTACATAAATAAATGTATATAAAGGCTTCTTTTGGTGGCATTAGTTTAATGTTAACACATTTTTAAAAGTTCGTGACGTCAGTGGATTGATGGACTTGACTATAGAACACTTTTTGTACAAACGTCTGTGTGTTGTTACAGATGTACACATTGTTTACATTTCATTTTGATGGACTTGACTATAGAACATCTTTTGTACAAACGTCTGTGTGTTGTTACAGATGTACACATTTTTTACATTTCATTTTGATGGACTTAACTATAGAACACTTTTTGTACAAACGTCTGTGTGTTGTTACAGATGTATATGGAAACATATTTTACATTTCATTTTGACTTCTTAAATTTCTTTGTTATAAACATTTTTTTAAAGTAAAGGGGTTTAACCATCAGCCTTAATATTAAACCACAAACAGCGGCACAGACTTTTAGATTTAGTCACTTAATGTAATATTACCAACCACTAGGATTAAGACGTATGTTTTTCTATAACCGCACTATGACGTCGCACTTATAAGTTCCCCCAAATGATGACACATTCATTGATGATATAAGAAGATTGATTTGTTTAAATATCACACACTGAAGCAATCACAGTACATGATTGTCAACACTGATGTATCGAACAAACTGGTTCAACCACGAATTGATATATCATCCGAATGTTCCCACAAACCACAATAATTCACATCCCACATCCACGTATGACCAACTACCCACATGTTGCCAAACACCACAATAAAGCAAGCCCAAAATCCACATATGACACGTCAACCACATATTGTAATATCAACAAACATGTCCGTTTATGTAAATACATTTATAAATAAACATAAACACACAAACAATAATAATATAAATCAGTTAAACAATTCATTTTTAAATCCCTTATATTAACTTCGCGGCCGTCTCTGTCGTCATCTCTCTCTGTCGTGATCTCTGTCTTGGGCGGGCGGAAAAAAAAAGTAAAAATGACCCATTTTCCGTGATCCGATCAAGCTGAAATTTGGCACACGGACCCGTGTCACCTAACAATGCATCGTATCAAACTTTCAGATCGATCGAACGTACCGTAATTAAATTAATGCATTTTTAGTTTATCCTTATATGAGGTATGCAATTCAAATTCACTGTTTGTTATTGTTTTTTTCCCACGTGAATGTTTGAGTTGACGCGACCCATCGAAGTACCGCGTGCTTTTGTTTACATTTTACGTGTCATGCTGAGCTCAGTCACCCTAGGGTTATGAAGCAAAGTTGAGTTAAGAGTTTGAAAATACTGTTAGTTATGTCTCATATATAGGGGATTTATAGTCAAAAACTTTGTTTTTACGGGTTTGTTTTATTTACCACGTTTTTATTAACTCGCTTTCGTTGGTGTGGCATTGTTTGTTGGTTTGTCAAAGATTTTTTCAAATCTGCCAACGTAAAATTGAACCACTTCTGATGGTCCTAGAGATCTTAAAATTTTACCACAGATAGATCTTTGATGACAATGTATTGTATTAAAATTTCAGATCGATCGAATTGTACGGTTATTAAATGATTGAACTTTTAAGTTTATCTATAGTCTATATATAAGCATCTGTACCGTCTGGTTTTGTTGACATCGTGAGTTCCCCCCGTGACCACATCACAATGTTTTTAAAACGTTGGGCGGGCGCTTGTGAGGTGTTTGGTAAAATAAATAGAGGTACAAAATATTGTTAAAAACCAAGTTTTTATTAGTGGACTAAAAAGAATAAAATAAATAAAGGTAAAAAAAATGATTTTTAAAAACCACGTTTTTACAAGCGGACTAAAAAGAAGAAAATAATTTAAAACTTGTAAGTTCAAGTACTTTGATTTAATATGACTACAAACGTGAGGCGGGTGTTTGGTATAAAAATTAGAGATTTCTAATTTAGAAGGCAAAAGAGAGATCTATAACTATAAGTGAGAGTATGAGTGAGCTGCATATGTTAAACCTCATAAGCGCCCGCCCCACGTTTTTAGTCATATCAAATTAAAGTACTTGAACTTACAAGTTTTAATTTATTTTCTTCTTTTTAGTCCGCTTGTAAAAACGTGGTTTATAAAAATCATTTTTTTTACCTTTATTTATTCATGTTTATTTTGTTTTATAAAATGAGACACACTAAAATGGTAATCAATAAAATAACTGTTTAAAATACTAACGTATTTGATACTTTTATAGAATTAAATATTAAATTTAACTTACTATACGACAATGTCCATATGTAAAGAAATGAAAGTATTAAAATATAACAATAAATTCTAATACTATTACAAGATTGTTACATGTTTGTTGATGGTGTGTGTGCCGATATGGAAGGTGAGAGTGTACATGAGCCGTGTTGTTGGTGGTGTGTGTGCCGATATGGAAGGTGAGAGTGTACATGAGGCGTGTTGTTGATGGTGTGGGTGCCGATATGGAAGGTGAGAGTGTACATGAGGCGTGTTGTTGGTGGTGTGGGTGCCGATATGGAAGGTGAGAGTGTACATGAGGCGTGTTGTTGGTGGTGTGGGTGCCGATATGGAAGGTGAGAGTGTACATGAGGCGTGTTGTTGGTGGTGTGGGTGCCGATATGGAAGGTGAGAGTGTACATGAGGCGTGTTGTTGGTGGTGTGGGTGCCGATATGGAAGGTGAGAGTGTACATGAGGCGTGTTGTTGATGGTGTTGGGTACCGATATGGAAGGTGAGAGTGTACATGAGGCGTGTTGTTGGTGGTGAGTGTACCGATATGGAAGGTGAGAGGTGTACATGAGGCGTGTTGTTGGTGGTGTGTGTACCGATATGGAAGGTGAGAGTGTACATGAGGCGTGTTGTTGGTGGTGTGGGTGCCGATATGGAATGTGAGAGTGTACATGAGCTGTGTTGGTGTGTGTGTGCCGATATGGAAGGTGAGAGTGTACATGGGGCGTGTTGATAATTTGATGTATTAGAGTCTAATATACTTTTCAAAACATGATTAAGTTTATATAGAGAACAAAAGATATAGTGTTATTAATACATTAGATGGAATTGTTGGAAATAAGGGTGCCAAAAATTAAGATGGGGGAGCACATGGGGCATAAAGTGGCTGTTATCAATGACAAGAAACAATACGTTATACAAGTTATATAAATAGTTGATGATTTATTTTTAAAAAAGATAGATTGATTATTGTATGTGACTTGTTTTATTAACAAAAAATGTCATAGTTGAAAAAAACATTTTTTCAAGTAATAATTCATAAAGTAAATGGGAATGTAGGAGGTAGGGTGCCGATACTGTTGGTTAGGGCGCACATGGGGCGTGGTGTTGTGGTGTACATGGGGGCGTGGTAGAGGGTGTTGTCTGTTACAACAATCAACAGTCGATACAAGTTTGTATAAAGTATATAAAATATTATAACATTGTTTACATTATAGATATTAGCTTCAAGTCCCAACCAGCGCCACTATAGTTTCTTTCCCTCAGAGTTGACCCCACTGTGGACATGGTCATACGACCAGCTAACTCATAACCCAGTGTGTGGACATTAGCCCCACTACTGCCTGGACATGTATCATGTTGTGTACGTGTACTTGGTCCTACGATAACTCACCTCGTACCTGTCTATCCAGTGTCCTACAGAGATCTGTTTAGGACATCCATGTGGATGTGATACTATCAATGTCAACTTGTCTTCACATCTCTCGTATTTGTTGTTACTTTCTCACATAGATCATTCCAGTGTGCTCACCATCTTGTCCAGTTTGTTCAGTAAATCTACGTCACATGTCACACATTTCAACACGACACCTGTCTTCCTTAATGTTTGCATCAAATACACGTCCAGCCATCAAGAGTGACCAGTGGACTATCTTGTCTATCAAAGAACAATCTACACGTGGTGTGTCTCGCCTCAAGGTCATCAAACACCACGTGTCTGGCCGTGTACATCCTTAACTTCCCCCCACACTGTGCTGGGTGTGTCCGAGTGTTGACACTTTGTGACATCGACAAGTTCCCTGGTTGTATTTAATGTTTACATACGTCACCGTCCCAGTCCCTACTCTCATGACGTCACTTCCTCTCATGTCATAAAATGCATATGGTTGTTTGGTGTTTGGCCAAAACTCTGGTCTCGCTGTACTGGTCATTGTAACATCTACCCTGACAGTGAGGTCAGCTACAGCTTTGATGTTTCTCTACTAGGACGTTGTCATGGTTACCTTCAGGCAGGTGATTGATGTTAAAATCGTCGACAGGTATAAACTGTTTGTGACCTGGATTCTTCTTACAGCGTTGAAATGTTTGTGTAGATCTGCTTCTCCTCCTTCTGACACCTGGGTTTCCTGTGTACCTGACAAGGTCATCAAAGAAAGTACATTTTAGTCCATGTCTTTACACCTGTCTCTCTTCTATTATCTCTTTTGAAATAGATTTCATTTAGTCTATTATTTCATTTCAATAGATTCAAAGATTAATTTCTATTATGAATTATGAGACATTTTTGTTTAAATCATAGAAAGTCGTCAAAAAAGTAAAATGTTAAAAATTATATCAACATCCAATAAACGTGGATATAGAATGTTGGATACAACAATGATAGCCGTTTGAATTAAACTGCTGTATTGTTATATTTATATATCAACATCCAATAAACGTGGATATAGAATGTTGGATACAACAATGATAGCCGTTGAAATTAAACTGTTTGTATTGTTATATATCAACATCCAATAAACGTGGATATAGAATGTTGGATACAACAATGATAGCCGTTGAAATTAAACTGTTGTATTGTTATATATCAACACATATATAAAAGGAGGTTTACCACATGATATCTGAAAGATCTTCTTGTTGCATTTGACATTTGGCTCAGCAAACTGACTGTCATTTATGTCATCTTCCAGGATGTCCTCTGTGTTCTTCTTGACTTTGACATTTGTGTCAGCAACCTGACTGTCATCTGTGTCATCTTCCAGGCTGTCCTCTGTGTCATCTTCCGGCTGTCATCTGTGTCATCTTCCAGTCTGTCTTCTGCTTCATCTTCTTGACTGTCATCTGGTTTATTTTTTTCTTGGCTTTGTTCTTTAAGATGATCTAATTATGATATAAATCAAATATGTTATATTTACAATAAGACAATATTATAATAATTCATGTCTTTCTCACACGACTTTCTCTCTCTCTCTCTCTCTCTCTCTCTCTCTATTTCTCAATTCAATATGGGATAATTGAAATAGTTTAAAGAAAGTTTGTTAAAGAAAGTTTTCATTATATGTTGTACATCTCTTTGTCGCTGTCTATGTCTCTCTTTTACTCTCTTTCACTGACACATTATTTATTTTATTAGTATGCTTTCTCGCTCTCTTTTTCTATCCTTTGTCACGGTATCTTTCACTCTCTCTTTTGATGCTTTTATCTCTCTCTATCTTTGTCTCTATCTAAAGTTTTCTCTCTTCGACGCGCTCTCTCTCTCTAACTGACGCTTCCTGTACCTTTAACTTTCTATCTCTGATACACTCTATCTCTTCCTCCTCCTCCTCCTCTCTCTCTCTCTATCTTCTATGAAAATTGTAACGAAATTCTATAAGAAATTTATATTAAAAAGAAATATATTTAAAGTTATGTGTAGCAACATTTTACCATTGTTTTGTAACTCATTGACATGTTCTGTTACAGACATGATTTAGTGTTAGCATTCTGAAAATATAAAAAAAAATTAAACAGTTATAAAAATTTGCCAAAAAATAAATTAAATAATTTAAAACAAAGTGTGTTCTTATTTTATGTTTGATTAAAAAAATACATTTTTTTGATAGACCCTTGTTCATATTTGTCCCATTTATCGACAATGTGAGTACATAAGCGCACGAGAAAAGGGCTGTGTTATTAAATTTCGCTAGTTTTAGCTGACTAACTGTAGCAGAAACTGTTAAGACAGATGTCAACTTTTAATAATTTTTACAATTACGCTATTTACGCTAATTAATTTTTAAAAATAAATAAAAGCTGTGTGTACACATTGTTAGATATCTGCTCAGTTAAAATTAAATAAAAACTGTAAGTACGGTCAGAAGAGTTTCAAGTTATGTTAGCTAGTGAATATCTTCCTTGGAATGATCAAAAGATTCGTCTGTCGTCTGCAATAAGTATTTAATAGATCGGCCATATCGATACTTATATACTACAACTACGAATTATGAGTACGTAAAATTCAACCTTTCATTAAAACAAATGTATGTATATATTAAAGAATAACATAAAAAAACGATTCTTACAATTATTTAAATTATTGGAACAATTTATATATATCAATTATTTTTAAACAAATAAAAAAGTTTAAAATTAATTATTTTTAAGAGTAATCGAATGAACATTTGAATTATGTGATCTAAAATTATTATACAATTAATAAAAAAAAAGAATCAGGAAAATATTTAGCGGAGTTAAATATTAAAAAATAATTATAATAATAATAAATTCCCTTAGTGTGTAAATTTCTTTAATTAATATATTGCTTTTTTTTTAATTTAACAAATCATTTAAAATTTTAATGAAAATAACAACTAAAATTAATTTACTTAAATATATTTGTTATTATTTCTTTCTTTATTTTTTTATTTGATTCTGACGTTTTTATTAGTTACTAAGGATACATGACGCGCATGATTGTAAGCTGACACACAGGCTTATCACTTAAACTAAATTTATTAAACGTATTAGAAATAAGTTTAATTAATTGCACACAAATAACCAAACATATTAACTATGCTACTGATGCGGTAATAGCTACTACCATTCTGCCGAGACTCTCGACCTTGACCTGGTCTTAGAGTCGAAATCATACAATGTGAATAATCATTAAATGTGATTTAGTTTGGTGAGGCCTGTACTAGAATATGCATCTTCTGTATGGGACCCACCCACCAAAGAAAGCATTGATAAACTAGAACAAATTCAAAAAAGAGCTGCCAGATTCATTACTGGAAAATATTCAAAACTGACAAGAATAACACCATTAGTTAAATCATTAAACCTTGAAACACTAGAGGATAGAAGAACCAAGAGCAAAGTAGTAATCATACATAAAGCAATTAATTCTAATTTAGAAATACAACACAAAGATAACTTAATACAACCCTCAGATAGACATAAGGATAAAAACACCTTTCTTATTCCGTATGCAAGAACAAACACATACAAATTTTTGTCCTTCCCGTCCGGAATTCGGGCGTGGAATGGGTTGCCTGAAGAAACCAGGAAAACCAACACTTTATCAACATTTAAATCTCTAATAAAAATGCAGGACTAAACACAAACCATAGATAAGCGTAGGACGCAATAATCTTCTGTATAGAAGGAGCGTCTGTAAACAGATAAGATAAGATAAGTTTACTGAACTGTGAAGTATGCAAACTCTGTGACAGTGTTACTTTTAAAAACAATAATGAAAGCTATTTAAAAATCAAATAAATAAAGTTTTAAAGAGTATATTTAATACATAAACTCTGTAGACTATACAATATAGCCTTTTGAGACTATTGATATTGCCTTTAGTTATAAGTTATAGACAATTGACAAGTATTGAGTTATCAAAGTCACAGTCGTGATAGTCTGCATACAGATACACGACCTTTGAACTTTGCTATTAAAATAATACAAATTATTTTATAAAAATGTACTAAGTCTAAAAATCAAGAACAGAGATTACCATATTATTTAGATTATATACTTATAAATTTTAAGTGTAAGAATCAAGAACAGAGATTACTATATTATTTAGATTATTTACATATACATTTTAATGTATTAATGGTATTAATTTATTTTTTTTGTAATTGCTATTTTTATCCTGTTCCTGTAACAAGTACTGGAGAAAATGGAATTTTTTTTTAAGCTTTAAAAATATCATAAAGATTTTTGTCACATTAGATATTGTGTTTCTCATTTTTCCAAACTATTTAAATGTAAGTAAAATTATTTCTTTAAAATGTGCATTATTTTATCAACATAACTTAAGCTGACACCAATATAATGTTATATTTTATCAATGTCATCTTCTATTTAACACTCAAATGACATATTTATAATGCTATAATGAATTATTATTTTACAAAATAGTATTTTAATGAAAACCCATTAATCAGACTTTTGTTTTATTATTTAATACTTCAAGAACATTCTTACAATGTCATGAATTATACGTCTTTTTAAGTTTTGTTTTGTTTCATACATTTTTATCCAACCTATTTAATAACAAATGGTTTAAATTAATATAATTTAAATGTTTCAATTAAAAGAAACTAAAGTAATATTTATTTGTAACTTTTTTTTTCCTTATTATTGTTATTAATAATATAAAATTTAGTTATACAACTATTGATAATAAAACAAGCCTGTTCCTGGAATGAAAGAAAAATTGAAACATAATAAAATATGGGATTTTCTTATGTTTGCAATAGTCATGAAATATTATCTTTATTCCTACCATATTATAATTAATTGGTTCAGTATAATATAAATGAAATTGAATTTGTTGTGACTTCACTTTATTTTAAATTTTGTATGAAAACTTATTTCTTTATCCGTAAACATTGAATTGATCTATTTATTTTAAAGCATTAAATATTATAATATTTTTTGTACATGAATACACTTTGATACAATAGATATGTACAGTTTTCAATCATGTATCTCTTGTCTACTACTAATAAGAGATTTGTTTTTCTGATTGAGATAATTTATTGTCTAAATCCCTTATATAATCTGACACCTCTATATTTTATATTTTATCACTGTCATTTTCTATTTAACACTCAATGACATCTTTATAATGCCTTAATTAATTATTATCAGTAATACTTAAATGTGATCCATATTTTAGATTATGACATTACATTTTACAATAAAAAGAACATAGGTCTCCTTCCCATATTTTGAAGAAAATGTTTTACATTAACTTTATCAACTTAAATTGAATAACTTAAAAGAAACACAGTAATATCTTTGTGAAACTGTTTTTTAAAAAAAGATTAATATTAGTATTAAATTATATTGTCTTGTATTGATTTGTGACTAAATATATTATGTATTTATTCGTTTATTAAAAATAATTTCAATTAGTCTCAACTGTTTTTTAAATGTTTTTTTGTTATACAGCTTTAAGAGTAAGTCATGCTTTTTCATCAATAAATACATCTTGATCAATACAATTAAAGTTTACAATATTTTACTCTATTATTTCCTATCTGATTTTGATAAAAGAACTTTATTTTCTTATTGAGATAACTTACATTTTATATCATATAGAGTGTTTAAAAAAATTATCTTTACAGAAATTTGTTTTATATCTTGATCTATGGTTGTTCAATTAAGAAAAAAAACTACAATATTAATAAATAATGATAACTGTTTGTAGATTTAAAAAATAAAAGAATAAACAAAATTTTAGAAAAAAATATTATTACCTCTTTAGCAGTTAGAATTTAATTTGGTCTGAATGCTGTCAGTATTGATGTAGATGAATGTTAAAATTGTTTAAACTATGTTTAACATATATTTGTTTTGTTTTAATTCAAAGCATTTTTTCAATTTAATAAAATATTTAAAAAACGTCTTAGCTACATAAGGTACTCACCTCCATAATTCTTGATGAAAGTTAAATAACTGGAAGATTCACTTATACCAGTCAGAGACAATTACCTGGTGATTTAATGTGGATTATATTATAAGCATTGCAATTTAGAATTATATTAAGCATTTTGGTAAGTTAAGCTTTAGTATTGCAATAGGTTATTATTATTAAATATATATGGGATTATATCATAATCACAGAATTAAAATTGCCTATTTTAAAATGATATTCATATTAAATATATCAAAAGAAATTCATCAGGTGAACTGATATTATATGGATATTATTTGGATATTGCCCCTTATATAATAATCTCATAATTAAAAAGCCTATTTTAAAATGATATTAATATTGAATATATAACAAAAAAATTGATTAGGTAAACTGATATTATTGGTATATTCCCCCCTTATATCTCGTTAGCACAAATGGATTTTTTTCCTTTAAATTCATCATACCATGAGTTGGCATTTCAAGTTTTATTCAAATTTTATTTTATAATTTTTTGAATAATATATATATATATATATATTATATATATATATATATATGTATATATTATATATATATATATATATATATATATACTAGAAAAATACCCGCACTTTGTAGCGGGAGTGTGCTGACCCTTTATCCAAGTATTAGTTGCTGGTTATTACATTTTTTATTTGCCAAGTTAAATTTCAGATTCATCAGTTAAAATCTTATGAGAAACAGAGATATGCCATTTTACCGCGTGAGTTGTTTTCACTTAATGCAGTGCCTTTTAACATAACCTTACTATTTAAAAGATATGATTTATTAAATAATGATTCTTGCCGACCATAATAACTAAATTTACAATTTCATTCCCACTTGTACAAAATTAACATAACTTACAGGTTTTCCGAAAGAGCTCTACCACCCTCGTCACTCAAAAATTTAATATATAATTACGAAACTGCATCGTATCACAATTGTAAGTTATATAATATTTGTAACCACGTCTATGAGATAAAGAACATGTGGCACTATCCCTTTAAAAGGCAAAAGCTAAGTGACTCATAGCGCAAATAAACAAAATTATAAATGTACTTTCTAAAATACTTTTTTAAAAAAAAACCGGTCGTATTAAAATGATATAAAAAAAATGTGCACACCATATTTAGACAATATAGAAAGCTGGCCGCATAAAATAAAGTCTTGTTATAAAGTAAATGTACTGGACCAAAATAACTCCTCCTTTTGACGTATTCACAATTGTTTTCACATGGAAATAATATTTAACATTTTTTATGTCTCTATATTTTACTATTTATATTTACGCTTTATAAGCAATGTGTATAATTTCAAAAAGGAATCATTTTTTTTGTTCCCTATTTCGGATAAGGCATCATATTTTGTAAATTATATTCAATGCACACACACACACCAGATTTTATATCTGTAAAATAAAATAAAATGAAAAAAAAAGATTCAACCGTCTGTTCATAAGTGCATCTTAAAAATGATTAAAAGGCAATTTTAGAAATGGCCTATGCTATTCTGAATACAAAGGAATGAACATAAAAACATATTCAATTCGCAATTCATATTAATTAAGCGTTTTCAGGATCACTTCATTAAATTTAGTCAAGTTTTGTTAATAAATTTGGTATCGAAAGTTTATAATGTATAGTGTATATAAAGCTTAAGTAAACTGTTTTAAAGTGTAAGTTTATTTGACATAGGCCATCACTTTCAACATAATATAAACTCGCTACATCTATGGTTTTTAATTAAATGTCGAGTTATGAATTAAATTTTTTAAAATCCCAATTTTATTCATTGCATGTAAAATATTCATACAATGCATCGTGAAAATAATTGAAATAAAATAATTTAAACGCATATGTAATTTATAAAGCTCAGTTGATTATTCTATGTTTTGTTTGTTTGTATCCATTAAAAAAAGGCCACTACTTTTTTGACATTTTTCCAAAAGATCTCTGCCACTGTCGTCTCTAAAAAATCTCTTATATATTTACGACACTGCATCGTAACACAATTGTTATTAATACAATATTTGCAACAGCGTCTATGAGATAAAGATAATAAAGATAAATAAAGAAATTAGGCTATATTCCTAATTTTAAAAAAACAAACAAAACAAATCAATTTTATGTTAAAAACGCACGTGAAACCATGACAATAATTGATTTTAAAAATGACCTATGGTAATCCATCATCAAAGGAATGAACATAACATATTAAATTCACAATACAAAATAATTAAGCGTTTTCAGGATCACTTTATTTAGTTTAATCTACTTATGTTAATAGGTCCGGTAGCCTAAATTTAAATAGTTTGAAAATAATACTGGCACAATTATTACATAAATAGGTTTTTATTAAATGTCGAGTTATGGAACAGAAAATAATTTAAAAAAATTCGTAATTAAATTTAAAAGGGGAAACAATTAAATCTAATGCAATAAGTGACAGTTGTAATTAAATATGTTTACGTGTCTATCTAATATATAGAAAGTAACAGTAAAGAAAATGACAATTCTTTGTACTACACAGCTCAAATTATGAAGCGTACACGAAAATGTGCGCACCGTAATTAGACATTATAATATTTTTTGAATGCGCACGGCTGAAAATATTGGGGAAAAAAACGTCACCAAAAGTAACTCGCTTTGAACGGCATTTGAACGTCCACGTAAATTTGTTCAATACAGAAATGAGGTTAAATTTTTTATTCTTTGTCTCTGCATTTTCTGATTATTTAATTTACGGCATTCGGGCAAAAGGGACAATTACAAAAACTAACTTAAAACCACCTTCAGGGTAAAAGGAACCGTCCTGCCAAATTTGGTCCCCGTCCATCATTTGGTTTTTCCGTGACTGTCTAACAGAAAGTCGAAAAGTGAAACATACAAACATACAAAGATACAAACACCAACTGAGCTTTATATATTAGATATATTATATATATATATATTTACAAATATCTTTATTCTGTATATAAAAACCAAAGTATGTATGCATGTCCTTTATAGCTGACTAAACCATTCATCCGATCACCATGAAACTTTTGGAGACTTTTGAGTACGCTCCTGGGATGGTCACTGGCAACTTTATTTTTCAAAATTAACACTCATGGGGAGCCGGGGGGGGGGCATAATATGATTTTTTTTCTAATGTGAGCTATATAAAAATTATTTTATGCGTTAACTATTAGGTAAATTGATGGATCTTCGCCAAACTTTGTATATAACAACTTGGTAGCCAATATTGAAATACTATTGGGCATTAATTTCCTAACGTCCATTTCTTCAGGGCTGGGGGCTCAAAATGTCTTTTTTCATAAACGTTTAAGATTTCATTCCTCATTCAATTATTAAAGATCTTGAGAAATATACATAAATATATCCACTATGAAATTGATTGAAATAAACAGATGTTTTGAACTTGACGTCTTGCACTAAATGGGCCCTGGGGCCCTTAATGTCGTTTTTTGCTAATATGAGCTATATAAAAATTAGTAAATGAGTAAATGAATGAATCTTACCCAAACTTTGTATATGTTGCGGCCAAAGCCCGAAATCGGCCACTTCGCGAAATGGTCAATGATGCTGTAAATTAGCCGGCCAAAGCCCGAAATTCGGGCTTTGGCCGGCCAGTGTGCGAAATGGCTACGGTCGATCTGCCAAAGCCCGACGCATTCATGAGCAGATTGAAGGTTGACTAGTAAGATTTAATACTTAACATTGATTGTTAGTTGCAAATGATTAAAAACAGTTACAAAAGTGAAACTTTTTAAGTATAGTAAACTATCTCTTTCTGTTATCAGTTATTACAACAATATTAACTTTTATGACATTTTGAATTACATAAACGTTTGTTCTTCATACATCTATGACCACATCCTCGTGTTTTTCGGCAAGCGGAGTTAAGTCAGTCTTTAAATGTTTTTCGGGCGGTGCATATTATATTGCACATAATCAATAATTTTAGTTATGTCTTATATATAAGGGATTTATAGTCAAAACTTTTGTTTCTACATGTCGTTTACTTATTGTCCGATTACATCGTGACTTTGATTGGGGTGGAGCGATTAAGAGAAGTCTACAGAGACCAGAGACTGTTCGTTGGCTGGCACATGTTACATAATGACATGTTACGAGGGCTAGACTAAGTGACGACCACACGACACCGTGTGTTGGCAAGAAATACGGGCAAGGTAAATAAAGGGAGTGGGGCAGTGAGAATGTACGTACCTTTAGCTGACCACATGGCCTTTTTTTTTGTCCGATTACATCGGATCGAGATGGGGGGGGGGAGTTGGATAGGATGGAAGGACTTTCTATCTCAGAAACTGGCGAACATACCACAATCATGAATTCGCATTGAATATTAACAGGTTGTCAGTGTATAAACTTTTTTCAATCGTCCCATCATAAATTCAACGTTAAAAATAAAAATTTAAACAAAATCATTTATAAAATAAATAAATAAATAAAACAATTTTAAGGTGTTGAAACAAAAGGGTCGAAACGTACCGTGGTCGAATCGGCATGGAATTATTCATTTGATGATGTATCACTTGCCAGTACAGAACAACGTGTCGTAGCTAACAATTAATGATATGCTAATAGCCTCAGTATACTTAGTATTGTGTTATTACACCCCACGACACATGCTATACGTGCCCTATGACTTAACTTTTCAACTGGAATCGTTGATTGAGAAGTTATAAATACAGTACTCGCAATGAAACCCCTGTTTCAGAATAATAAGTATAAATACGAGTAATACAGTACGCAAACCCACCAGAAACGACAGATGTAGTATTCATTTATCACATCGGGCTTTGGCTAAGGACACCCAGCCACTTCGTGAATTGGCCGGCAAAAGCCCGAATCACAATTGTCAGTTGTTAGTACTTCGGGCTTTGGCCAGATTTGTCGGCCATTTCGCGAATTTGCCGGCCAATTCGCGAAGTGGCCGGACTTCGGGTTCTGGCCGTAACATATATAAAAACTTGGTAGCCCATTTAAAATAACAAAGGACACTGCACTTCTATGTCCAATTGTTCAGGGCCGGGGACCCTAAATGACTTTATTTCATATATGTTTGAGATATTTTTTGCCATTCTATTTTTAATGACCTTGAGAAATACATCAATGATGAAACTGAATTAAGATAAAAAGCATTTTGAAATTTACATCTTACACTGAATGGGCCGGGGGCCCCAAATGTCTTTTTTTGTGTAATCTAAGATAGTATTTCCCACTCAATTTGTAACAATCTTGAGAAATATATCCATGATGAAACTGAATTTAAAGGAACAGGTTTTAAAAATTTACATCTTAAACCGAATGGGCCGGGGGGCCCCTTCATGTATTTTGTCCTTTTATTAGCTATATAAAATTAATTGAAGTGTTAGATAATGAGAAAATAACTGGATTATGACCAAACTAGATAAACTTAAGAGCCTATATTAAATTAATATAGGGCACTGAACTCCTAATTTCGATTTTCTCGGGGCTGGGAGCCCTAAATGTTTTTAGCAAACTTGTAATATTGTATTCCTCATTCAATTTTACACGATATTGAGAAATATAGATAAATATATTTGTTATGAAATTTATTGAAATGAACGGATTTTCGAAATTCATATGTTAAACTGATTGGCCCGGTGACCCTTAATGTAATTTCTTTATATATGTACGTTTTTTTTACTGAGATCGTTGTAACGCACGATTGGTTTGCTAGTATATATATTTCACTCCACAATGAAGTCCATAAAATCAAAGCATCGAACTTTAACTAGAAACAAGCATCTGTCATGACATCCTCCATCCATTGTGGTAGCTCATGTTGTCACACCCTCACGACTTACCACACAGAGGCGTCACTAGGTCTGTGTCATCCAGTGTGGTAGCTCATGTTGTCACATCCTCACGACTTACCACACAGGCGTCACTAGGGTTGGTTTCATCCAGTGTGGTAGCACATGTTATCACACCCTCTCGACGTACCACACAGAGGCATCACTAGGGTTGGTTTCATCCAGTGTGGTAGCTCATGTTGTCACACCCTCTCCACGTACCACACAGAGGCGTCACTAGGGTTGGTTTCCTCCAGTGTGGTAGCTCATGTTGTCACCCCCTCACGATTAACCACACAGAGCAGAGGCGTCACTAGGGTTGGTGTCACTCAGTGTCGTTGCCCACAAAGTCAGCCCCCTCACGACTCATCATATAGACCTAATCCAAGTCTTCCAGTGTCAAATAACGTAAACATGCAAGATTTTACATTTATGTCACCTCCTGATATGGTGTCACCTCTTGATATGGTGTCTCCTCTTGATATGGTGTCACCTCTTAATATGATGTCACCTGGTGGGGTACGTACCCTCTAGTGACGCCTTTGGCAAAACGAACATTAGCTTCCAACCAAATTTAAATAGAATTGCTTTTTCAGAGGCTTCTAAACAAAATATGAGTCAAAACAATTAATCTTTGGTATAATTGCGTTCACATAATTTTTTTGTGCGTTTTTCATAATAGATACGTTCTATAATAGCTGTTATATATTTCTTCAATATACGGTTAGATACATACTAGAATAGCTGTTATATATTTCTTCAATATACGGTTAGATACATACTAGAATAGCTGTTATATATTTCTTCAATATACGGTTAGATACATACTAGAATAGCTGTTATATATTTCTTCAATATACGGTTAGATACATACTAGAATAGCTGTTATATATTTCTTCAATATACGGTTAGATACATACTAGAATAGCTGTTATATATTTCTTCAATATACGGTTAGATACATACTAGAATAGCTGTTATATATTTCTTCAATATACGGTTAGATACATACTAGAATAGCTGTTATATATTTCTTCAATATACGGTTAGATACATACTAGAATAGCTGTTATATATTTCTTCAATATACGGTTAGATACATACTAGAATAGCTGTTATATATTTCTTCAATATACGGTTAGATACATACTAGAATAGCTGTTATATATTTCTTCAATATACGGTTAGATACATACTAGAATAGCTGTTATATATTTCTTCAATATACGGTTAGATACATACTAGAATAGCTGTTATATATTTCTTCAATATACGGTTAGATACATACTAGAATAGCTGTTATATATTTCTTCAATATACGGTTAGATACATACTAGAATAGCTGTTATATATTTCTTCAATATACGGTTAGATACATACTAGAATAGCTGTTATATATTTCTTCAATATACGGTTAGATACATACTAGAATAGCTGTTATATATTTCTTCAATATACGGTTAGATACATACTAGAATAGCTGTTATATATTTCTTCAATATACGGTTAGATACATACTAGAATAGCTGTTATATATTTCTTCAATATACGGTTAGATACATACTAGAATAGCTGTTATATATTTCTTCAATATACGGTTAGATACATACTAGAATAGCTGTTATATATTTCTTCAATATATGGTTAGATACATACTAGAATAGCTGTTATATATTTCTTCAATATACTGTTAGATACATACTAGAATAGCTGTTATATATTTCTTCAATATACGGTTAGATACATACTAGAATAGCTGTTATATATTTCTTCAATATACGGTTAGATACATACTAGAATAGCTGTTATATATTTCTTCAATATATGGTTAGATACATACTAGAATAGCTGTTATATATTTCTTCAATATACTGTTAGATACATACTAGAATAGCTGTTATATATTTCTTCAATATACGGTTAGATACATACTAGAATAGCTGTTATATATTTCTTCAATATACGGTTAGATACATACTAGAATAGCTGTTATATATTTCTTCAATATACGGTTAGATACATACTTGAATAGCTGTTATATATTTCTTCAATATACGGTTAGATACATACTAGAATAGCTGTTATATATTTCTTCAATATACGGTTAGATACATACTAGAATAGCTGTTATATATTTCTTCAATATACGGTTAGATACATACTAGAATAGCTGTTATATATTTCTTCAATATACGGTTAGATACATACTAGAATAGCTGTTATATATTTCTTCAATATACGGTTAGATACATACTAGAATAGCTGTTATATATTTCTTCAATATACAGTTAGGGTTAAGACTATTGAAATGTTTCAACCATTACATTAAAATAAAATATTAAATTTAAA
This sequence comes from Ampullaceana balthica, assembly GCA_944989445.1. Lineage (NCBI taxonomy): Eukaryota > Metazoa > Mollusca > Gastropoda > Lymnaeidae > Ampullaceana > Ampullaceana balthica. The sequence goes on from CALYLW010001863.1 coordinate 37,198, forward strand.
AATAGATTACAAAAGTAATTTTTCATTGCGATATCCGATACGGTATGGGACGTGACTCATGATACGGTATTGGACGCGACTCATGATACGTTATGGGACGTGACTTATGATACGGTATGGGACGTAACTCATGATACGGTATGGGACGTGACTCATGATACGGTATGGGACGTAACTCATGATACGGTATGGTACGTAACTCATGATACGGTATGGGACGTGACTCATGATACGGTATGGGACGTAACTCATGATTCGGTATGGGACGTGACTCATGATACGGTATGGGACGTGACCCATGATACGGTATGGGACGTGACTCATGATACGGTATGGGACGTAACTCATGATACGGTTTGGGACGTAACTCATGATACGGTATGGGACGTAACTCATGATACGTTATGGGACGTGACTCATGATACGTTATGGGACGTGACTCATGATACGGTATGGGACGTAACTCATGATACGGTATGGGACGTGACTCATGATACGGTATGAGACGTGACTATGATACGGTATGGGACGTAACTCATGATACGGTATGGGACGTAACTCATGATACGGTATGGGACGTGACTCATGATACGGTATGGGACGTGACTCATGATACGGTATGGGACGTGACTCATGATACGGTATGGGACGTGACCCATGATACGGTATGGGACGTGACTCATGATACGGTATGGGACGTAACTCATGATACGGTTTGGGACGTAACTCATGATACGGTATGGGACGTAACTCATGATACGTTATGGGACGTGACTCATGATACGTTATGGGACGTGACTCATGATACGGTATGGGACGTAACTCATGATACGGTATGGGACGTGACTCATGATACGGTATGAGACGTGACTATGATACGGTATGGGACGTAACTCATGATACGGTATGGGACGTAACTCATGATACGGTATGGGACGTGACTCATGATACGGTATGGGACGTGACTCATGATACGGTATGGGACGTGACTCATGATACGGTATGGGACGTGAATCATGATACGGTATGGGACGTGACTCATGATACGGTATGGGACGTGACTCATGATATGGTATGGGACGTGACTCATAGACTCTGGATCAGGACCCAATGTTTTCATTTCAATATCTATTCATCTCTCAATCTCAATTTTATTATTTTAAAAATATAACAATATTTAATGCCGACAAGTTTTTAGAGTTGTACCGGTGGTATTTGCTGTTGAACAGCGGCGTAGCGTGGGTATGTGCCGCCCGGGGCAGAACCCAAATCCCCCCCCCCGAAAAATATGTTAATGCTATATGATCCGTCCATAAATGACGTCACGCACCTATATTTGTGACGATGTGTGACGAGGGGGAGGGGTGGGTAAGAATTGTGACACCACGTGTAAACACGCTACTTTAAATCAAAGTTCCACTTAAACATTTGATTTCTTACTATTTTTTATGACGTTTTACAAGGATTCACGCGTGTTACGATATTACAGTGCAGTCTTACACTAAATCAGTGTTTCTCAAGTAGTGTGGCGCGCTCCCACGGGGGAGGGGGTGCGAGGCGAGTAAAGGGGGGGGCTGGTTTGACCGTTATGCAGAGGTGTACTTATAACAATTTTATAGACACATGATACTATTTAAAGTCGCGCTGGGGGGAGGGGCGAAATGTTTTCTTTCTTCCTAAACGGGGCATGACAGAAAATAATTGAGAAACACTGCACTAAATACATACTAAAATGACAATAAATTGATTTGAAACATGCTCATTATACTGCTTTAAGGGGGAGGGGTCACAGCTTTGTGATGTCATATTTGAAGGGAGGTATAAGTTTTTGTGACGAAGTGTGACGAGCGGGTGGGGGGAGGGGTGGTTTAAAAATCGACCAAATCGCGTGACGTTATTTATGGACGGCCCCTAAAGTAAAGATACCAGGTAGTCTTTATTAGAAAATAAAAATAAGGACACAACACATTTTTGTATTATAAATAAAGAGAAAAGCTTCATTTCTTGAATAAAATTGAGGTTTTATGTTTTTCCTCATTGCACAATTGTTTTCAGCCATACCATGCTCAATATCCAAAATAACTATTGATTAGATAATCTTGGTGTATTCATTATTGATCTTAATTAATTTTTATTAACTTAATTTTTGAGAATCTATTTGAACACATTGCATTATTTAAGACATTGTTCGAATTAATGATATTATTTTAGGCAGGTAAAATCTAACCTAAATATCTAAAAAATGTGAATAAATTAACTGGTCTTGAATTCATTTATTCTTTTTTACCCGTGGGGTTCAAATATTCCTTGTTTGACAATGACACATGAGATATTTTGTATACTCTAATTTGAAGGCAAAATTTCAAAGTCCAGTATATTAGCTGGTGTATGAAAATCTTATCTGTTTTCTAAATTCGATATAACTGCCAAAAACCCATATGAATTTCTAAAGTAATCTCATGTTATTATTATGAAGAATAAAAGTTTCCACATACAATTTTATTCAATGTCAAAGCATCCTTTAGTATTCTGGTAATTCATCTGTGGGGAGCCTCTGTTGAACACTATAAGATTGTAAATAATTTCTGGCATCTTTGATATAAATTATAAATTAGAAAATAAAAAGATTTCATTGTTACTATCAAAGTTCCTGCGTCTGTTCGTGTGTTGAGCTTTTTTGAGGCCCCTATCCTATTAACTCGTGAAGGATTCCGGATTCAAATTCAACGCTTCCGTTCAAATTTTGCTCACAAATTTTATTTCTAGATGAACTTGGCTAACAGGACATTTAACAGGACTTCATGAATGAAATTAAGTTTTACAAATCTTTTGTTAATGCGTAAAAGTAGAAAATAAAAGGAACAAAAAAAACTTATTTAAAAAGATGAGGCCCAGCTGCAGTGAGGAATGTAGAATCTCGCATGAAAAAGCAGAACATAATTTTTTAGTCACAAACTAAGTAGTCACACAGGGGAACTCAGAATTTGTGTGTTAGTTTATCAAATTTTATATCTCACATTAAATCTCAAAATCGATCACAATAAATATCAATAAAACTTATAGCTTTTTCATGCGAGATTCTACATTCCTCACTGCAGTTGGGCCTCATCTTTTAAATAAAAAAACCCCGTAAAAACAAGTTTTTGACTATAAATCCTTTATGTACGAGACATAACTAAAAAAATGTTCATTATAATACGCAGCGCAAGACCATCCAAAAATACAAAATTGCAGTTGTGTCGTAAAACATGTTTAATATAATGCGCACCGATCCGGAATATGTTTATAAAAAGTGTTGTCAATAAAATACCCACCATATTGCGCGATAGAAAGGTTGTTCAATATAATGCGCACCCTTACCCTCTATCTAAAAAATAACATGATACATATGAATAAATAAAATAATCTAAAAAATCAATAATTCAATGACAGTACATGTGATCGATCTGAACTTTTGATACATTGTTTTTATCATCGGTACAAAACTGCCTGCAAAGTTTCAGCTCGCTAGCTTACGAGGAAGTGGGTTAAAAAGTGATCCAAAGTTTTGGCGACAAGCAAGGATGCAAGGGTTCAAGGGTGCAAGCAAGCAGACACCACGAGTTAATATAAAGGATTAAAAAATTGTTTTTTGTTTATTTTATGTCTCCATATATAAATTCTTCTATAGCTTAAAAAAAACAACCTCAAAATGTATACCATGGTATATTCACTATTTTGTATCAGAGTTAGAGAGTTTGTTTCAGTAGGAGTATCATGTAAACAAAATTGGTTAAATGAACTTTTTGTGCGAGATTTGACATTGACATTTATTTTTTTGCGTTTTTCTTTAACTCCTGCATACTTTCAGCCATGAAGAAATATTAAAACACGTTGGGCCTCTGCAGTCCATTATTTTAAGATCATCAATTATATAAAATCTCTTTAGAAATGTCGTAAGAACCTCTTGCAACTTTGTTTTGTTCTTTATTAATAGTTTATTCTTTTATCCAATCTATGATTCTTTCCAATTGAAAAAAAATATGGTAATGTTGAGCACTTGTTCAAGAGTGGCTACTTTTGTGTTTGTGTATGTCAAGTTTTAATCCCATTAGATAAGCAATTTTATTCATCATTTTTATTTATTCCACACAAAAAAGACATTCACATTAAAATAATTTTGCTTTGAAAGAAAAGACCATATAACTAGACCATATAACTAGACCATATAACTAGACCATATAACTAGACCATATAACTAGACCATATAACTAGACCATATAACTAGACCATATAACTAGACCATATAACTAGACCATATAACTAGACCATATAACTAGACCATATAACTAGACCATATAACTAGACCATATAACTAGACCATATAACTAGACCATATAACTAGACCATATAACTAGACCATATAACTAGACCATATAACTAGACCATATAACTAGACCATATAACTAGACCATATAACTAGACCATATAACTAGACCATATAACTAGACCATATAACTAGACCATATAACTAGACCATATAACTAGACCATATAACTAGACCATATAACTAGACCATATAACTAGACCATATAACTAGACCATATAACTAGACCATATAACTAGACCATATAACTAGACCATATAACTAGACCATATAACTAGACCATATAACTAGACCATATAACTACGCCAACAACTTTGTTCCAATAGTTTACCAACGTTAAAATCTATTAAATGTACCAGCACATAATTGACATGTTGGTACACTACTTCAGCCCCAATGTTTTTCAGCTCAGTGGCATTAGCTTTAGAAGTCTTTAGATTAATAAAAGAATAGGAGTTTGAAATTTTAACATTAGAAAAGTCTACTTATTTTTAATATAGTTTCTTCCTTTAGAAAAAAGGAGTATCATGTTTTTTTATTTTAAATTGTTAAACTTTATTATAATGTTATTTTTTTTAAATAGCTAGTTAACAAGAAGGAATTAGCCGCCGCACCCAACAATGTGCCGCTCGGAGAATTTGATTCGCTCATGTTTCAAATTGATAGGGTACAGTAAGATTTGCTTTTACAACAGGACAAGCTGTCAAATTTTAAGAACCAATTAAGTTGATACCACATCAGGCTCTCGTTTTTTAGAACAGTGGCATTAGTATCAGAAGAATTTAAGAAGTTCTGGCAGTTGAAACGTTCACATACTTGATGATATTTCCTTTATTTCTTTGATTAATTTTTTATTTGGCTGTTATTTTATTTCGATTAAAAGCTCCTTTCTCATTAAATTTTCATTGTTAGAAATTCTTTATAAAAAATACTAGGAATCTGCCGCCCCTGGCAAAGTGCTGCCCGGGGCGGTCGCCCCCCTGCACCCCCTCGCTACGCAACTGTTGTTCAAATCTAATTCAAATATAAAAATAATACGATAATATACGATAAACAGAAATATCAATTTTCCATGAATGACTACGCAACAGTCAAAATCTGAATCAATGCCACGTATGTAGTTATACAACTTATTTTGGGTTTTTCCCGAAATAGCTTAACTGAAGTGAGTGCTACGTCATTGTTTATTAGCACGTCTTAAAGGCATTTTACATTCAGATTAAAATATCGGGGTACAAAAACATTCAAGCTGTTATTGGTAGTCAAAGATTTAGGTAAATTATTGTTTGCGTGGCCAAGATGGCAGCTAGTCATTACCAGCGGCCATCTTTGTTGCTAAGGCACGTGACCCCATTAGAGCGGTGGGGGGACCGGGGATTCTCACATTTCTCGGGTTTTTAGGAACGCGCCAAATTTGGAAAACAGCTGAAAATACTACTTTAAAAAATTGGGGTGGGGGGTGGGTTCTTAAATTATAGGCTATTTTAGCAACCTGCCGAGTTGGGAAAACAGCGAAAAATATGAAGGAAAAAAATAATACTCACTGTTCATACGTCTGAATCACGAAAATGGGAAGGCCAGGAAGGGTAAACTTTTTAAAAACTATAAACCTAAACCTAACCCTAAACCTAAAATTCTGCTAGCTAAACCGAAACCCTAAAATTCTATAGCTAAACCTAACCCTGACACTTCCAGTTTGAAAAAATTCACCTTCCTTTTTGAACAATTTTACACTAAAATTCAGAGAATTCAACCGCGATGCTACTGCACCCGGAATTTCAGGCCAAAAGAATTGCCCGCCACAAATTTTCGCGGGCTGTTGTGCATCTACATGCGCATTATAGCATATAGTGCCGCGTTTAACATCATAGCATATAGTGCCGCGTTTAACATCATAGCATATAGTGCCACGTTTAACATCATAGCATATAGTGCCACGTTTAACATCATAGCATATAGTGCCACGTTTAACATCATAGCATATAGTGCCACGTTTAACATCATAGCATATAGTGCCACGTTTAACATCATAGCATATAGTGCCGCGTTTAACATCATAGCATATAGTGCACGTTTAACATCATAGCATATAGTGCACGTTTAACATCATAGCATATAGTGCCGCGTTTAACATCATAGCATATAGTGCCGCGTTTAACATCATAGCATATAGTGCCGCGTTTAACATCATAGCATATAGTGCCGAGTTTTACATCATAGCATATAGTGCCGCGTTTTAACGAGTTTCATAATTGCTAAAGGGGAGGAGAGACCCCTCACCTTCAACCCCACCCCTTTTCCTTTACATTAATTGTTTATTTAAAAAAATGTGGAGGGGGTGGGAACATCTTCCTTTAGCTCTCTATGATGACCAGTGACGCGAATGAAGACCAACAGACAAGATACATTGCAAGGGGTAGGCAATCGAGTAAAATAAAAGGGCAAAGGGAGGTAATCCAGGAAAAACCAAAATGTAACTTGTGTATAGCAACCGTAGCGTTGAAGTGACGTCCCTATCCCGGCCGCCATCTTGGCCACGAATTGGTCAAGAAAGCTTTATTAATCAGACTCCCCAAGAATATTCATCTATTGCCATTAGTCATTAGTTTAGCATTAGTGTAATTCCCTGATTATAATGTTACTTTAAAATCTCTTAAGCGTTTTAATAAACAAACATGTCTATTCAACGTGATTTTATGTATTTATTTATTTGGCCTAATTTTAAATGCACATATGTTTACTAGTCAATAAATATATAATTTACGTACACATTTCTCATAAATTTTAAAGCATAGGTAATTTTGCTGACTTAAGTCATCGGACATAAAATTGCAATAGTGATACATAAATTGGAATATTCCTTAATTTCAATCCATGCTCTTCCCTAAGTTAGACTTAAGGACTTTAAAAATGCGCAGCAGAGTCCATTTAATTTGTGTGTTATTAAAAAGTAATGGACTGTGAGTTGAGTGACTGTGATGTATTAGAATATCATAAAATATACACAGTATTTTAAAAGCAATAGTACCTACCTACTGTCGAGACAAATGTTACAAACAAAATGGTTGTCTCAGAGTTAAATAATATCGGGAATATTTTGTATTACCTTACTCTAAATGGTCTGATACAGAAAATTGTTTTAGTTACAGATAAATAACGGAAATTCCGAAAGTGATACAGGCGTAGACTAACAATGGTATTTTACTGTGTATTATCTACATACATAATTCCCTTAATGGATGTAATGTAATGCTACTAATTTTAGAAAGCAGCGCACCAAATTACTGCACCAAAAATAATTCTTTTCGAACTTTCCGCATAAAATTGTTCATTAATAAAATAAATGAATAAAATAAAAATACATAAAACAAATGAAAGTTCTTTATTAGATTATTTTTTTATTCTGACCGTTCTTTTCTCCTCTTTCTTTGCACTGTCTATGATGATCAAGTCTACGGCGTATGCTACGCCGCGGGGCGTCTAGTTATTATTATTATTATTATTAGAGTCGTAATGACTGAATTGTATTATCACAATTACAAACTTGTTTAGTTTTATATTCACGTGCCTAATTATAACAGTTCTAAAACTGAAGAAAAAAAGGTAAGCCGGGAGATGATTAAAAAAACTATTTACTCCAACTTACAGCAAAGTGTGATTCTTGTCTATTAAGAAACAGAATAAATAGAAGTAAGAAAAAAAAGATTTTAAAAAACCACTTTTTTATAAGTGGACTAAAAAGAAGAAAATAATTTAATAATGTAAATGTAATGTAAACAAGGTCAGATGGATAATACATAGGCTTATATATAGATAAACTAAAAAGTTCAATAATATAATAACGGTACATTCGATCGATCTGAAATTGTAAAACAATGCAATGTCATCCAAGATTTATCTGTGGTAAAAGTTTGAGATCTCTAGGACCATCAGAAGTTGTTTAATTTTACGTAGGCAGATTTGAAAAATTGTGGACAGACAAACCAACAAACAGGAACGAAAGTGAGTTAATAAAAACGTGGTAAAAAGGGGGGAAGCAAGGATCAGGTGTTACATCTTATATTTCTTATACAATATGTGAGGAATTGATTCCAATTGAGGAATTGATTCCAATTGAGGAATTGATTCAAATTGAGGAATTGATTCAAATTGAGGAATTGATTCAAATTGAGAATTGATTCAAATTGAAGAGTTGATTCACATTATTGCACATAAAATAAATGACACATTCTTTTTAAAAAATTAGGAACTACGAAGTACTTTTGTTTAGTACAGAGTAATTCAGAATACATTAGTTTAGTACAGAGTACATTAGTTTTGTACAGAGTACATTAGTTTAGTACAGAGTACATTAGTTTTGTACAGAGTACATTAGTTTAGTACAGAGTACATTAGTTTTGTACAGAGTACATTAGTTTAGTACAGAGTACATTAGTTTAGTACAGAGTACATTAGTTTTGTACAGAGTACATTCGTTTAGTACAGAGTACATTAGTTTAGTACAAAGTACATTAGTTTAGTACAGAGTACATTAGTTTAGTACAAAGTACATTAGTTTAGTACAGAGTACATTAGTTTAGTACAGAGTACATTAGTTTTGTACAGAGTACATTAGTTTAGTACAGAGTACATTAGTTTAGTACACAGTACATTAGTTTTGTACATAGTACATTAGTTTAGTACAGAGTACATTAGTTTAGTTTAGTACAAAGTACATTAGTTTAGTACAAAGTACATTAGTTTAGTACAGAGTACATTAGTTTTGTAAAGAGTACATTAGTTTAGTACAGAGTACATTAGTTTAGTACAGGGCAAATTAGTTTAGTACATAGTACATTAGTTTATTACAGGGCAATTTAGTTTAGTACAGAGTAGAATCGATAATCATTGACAAACCCTTAAATCATTGGGGACCCTGGCTTTAGCCCGTTCAGCCCACCACCCCCCCCCCTTTTAAACCGCCGTAGCATTGCATGGTAGGCAAACGATTTCCCTCAATGGACACAATAACCTTAATCAACATTTTGAACATTCACGTCAGTCAATAGTTTAAAACCAAAATGTTCGTGTAGGCCTAATCGTCTGGAAATTAGTTTATATTTATCGGCTGAAATATTTTACTTTTTGACCTACAGTACATTTATAAGTGGTGGGTCGATTAATCTTTAACAAAAATTTAATCGTTAAATTTTTGAACGAATAATCGAGAAATTAATCGTTAATTTCCGCAGCCCTAAAGTATACTTAAAACAAAATAATAACTCATACACATTAAAGACATTATTTTGCTCTAAAAGAACGAAGAAAGAAAACCAATCTATTTTTTTTTGGAGAAAAATCTTTTAACTTATCTGTGGTGGAGTAAGAAGTGAGGTGGGATTGGTCTCACGGGCCGACTCCATGTGTCGGTATGTCAAAGCCCAGTGTGTTTTCTTTCATTTAAAACAAAGGACACCGCCTCTTTTATGTCCAGCCCCACTTTTTTGTTAATTTTGCGGCTTTTTCTTTTCTTATTTTTTTCCCCCAAATTTATTGTATGGTAGTTTGTTGGGACTGTTTTATTATTGCCTGTTAACTGCTATTTTTTTATTAACAAGTTTTCGTGTTTAACGTATTTCATTTTATTTCGTAATTTTTATCTACGTGACATAAAATCGTACACAGTAACATTTTAGCTTTTGGTGTCACCCAGAGCAGCCCCCAGCCACCCTCCTAGCGACGTCACTGGATGTAAGTGAAAACAATAAAAATAAATTAGACAATTGAAATGAGCAATTATCAAATTCCAATAAATTGAAAGTGTGAAGCCATTAAGATACTACTTGTCAGAAGAACGATATAATGTTTTTGAGATCGGTAGCAGGTAATACTTAAAAAGTCCCTACACATAAGTTATCAATATATAACAGCATTATAAACAAAATATCATTTTTGTTACTTCAAGCAAATACCAAGGAAACAAGACCGCAAACATTTTTAAGAACATTTTTGTATTTTTAATAAAGGAATTCTAAATTAGTGTGGCATCTATAGGTCTTATTATGTGTACACTAATTTATTTGTTTAAGCATTTAATTACGTTAATATACATAAAGGAGAGAAAATCAGCCAACCACAGGTGCTGCCTTTCAGTGCCAGAAGTGCGGGAAAGGCTGCCATTCGCGAGTGGGCTTGTACAGCCACAGCAGAAGCTGCAGGGCCACGCGCGAGGATCCCACAGGAGCACAGAAACTTCCACAGTCTCACAAGACATAAGGAAAGCCAACCACATTAACATATTATAAAAAAAAATAAGTTTTCCAAGTTAAATGATATCATAACATTTTTTTCAGAAATGACAGAAAGGTTTTTTATACCTGGCACCAATCTTGTTGAAGCTAATTGACCAAATACAAAATTGGTGAATGTTGTCAACTGAAAAGAGTAACAATAATAATAACCCTCTTTCCAGTCCATGACGGACTATGGGGCAAGTGAAGTAGCGTTCACAAGTTTTATTTAGCCACCGCTAACGAGCAAGGGTTTGTGTATCTATGACAATGCCTCGGTGGCCTGGCTAGCACCAAGATTACTATAAATAACTAAACCTAGAAACACTAAGGGTCGAAGAACAAGGAGTAAAGTTGTAATAAGGCATTAAGTTCTAACTTGGAGAGACAACGAAAAGACAATCGAATACAATACAAACCTCTGATAGATATAAGGATAATCGAATACAATACAAACCTCTGATAGATATAAGGATAATCGAATACAATACAAACCTCTGATAGACATAAGGATGATCACACTTTTCTTGTTCCCAAGAACAAACACATACAAATTCTCCTTACACAAATTCTCCTTTACTCCTTTCTGCCGTTCGGACGTGTAACAGGTTGTTTGATCAATCCAGGAAGACCAAGACACTATCAACACTCAAAACTTTAATAAAACTACAAGACTAGACATTAACCATGGATAAGCGTAGGACGCATTGATCTCCTTATCCAAAAAGCGACCTTAATATATAAGGTAACATTTTGACTTGAAAAATATGATTTGCTTGCTTGCGTTTGTTTTTGAATTGTTTCATATTAAATGTTTAAACAAATTAATCATCCCGTGGAACGATTTCATTGAAATTGAGTTTTTGTTTCTGAAAATTTATTTGTCTGTTTATTCTAGTATTTTTTTTATTTACTTTTATTAATTAAGTTATTTAATGGCAAGTAATTCAACTAATGTTGATTTAAGATGAATTTTTTTATTTTAAAAGGTTACTTACTGTTTGCTAATGCCAATTGTTTCTATAACTTTATTTGTCATTAATTGTTCACTACGATCTCGGAACCCACTCCATGATAACTACGATCTCAGGAACCACTCCATGATAACTACGATCTCGGGGCCCACTCTATGATAACTACGATCTCAGGACCCACTCCATGATAACTACGATCTCGGGGCCCACTCCATAATAACTACGATCTCGGGGCCCACCCAATCATAACTACGATCTCGGGGCCCACCCCATGATAACTACGATCTTGGGGCCCACCCAATGATAACTACGATCTCAGGAACCACTCCATGATAACTACGATCTCGGGGCCCACTCTATGATAACTACGATCTCAGGACCCACTCCATGATAACTACGATCTCGGGGCCCACTCCATAATAACTACGACCTCGGGGCCCACCCCATCATAACTACGATCTCGGGGCCCACCCCATGATAACTACGATCTCGGGGCCCACCCAATGATAACTACGATCTCGGGGCCCACCCAATGATAACTACGATCTCGGGGCCCACTCCATGATAACTACGATCTCGGGGCCCACCCAATGATAACTACGATCTCGGGGCCCACTCCATGATAACTACGATCTCAGGGCCCATCCCATGATAACTATGATCTTGGGGCCCACCCCATGATAACTACGATCTCGGGGCCCACCCAATGATAACTACGATCTCGGGCCCACTCCATGATAACTACGATCTCGGGGCCCACTCCTTGATAACTACGATCTCAGGGCCCACCCCATGATAACTACGATCTAGGGGCCCACCCCATGATAACTATGATCTCGAGGCCCACTCCATGATAACTTCGATCTCAGGGCCCACTCCATGATAACTACGATCTCGGGGGCCACCCCATGATAACTATGATCTCGGGGCCCACTCCATGATAACTACGATCTCGGGGCCCACCCAATCATAACTACGATCTCGGGGCCCACCCCATGATAACTACGATCTTGGGGCCCACCCAATGATAACTACGATCTCAGGAACCACTCCATGATAACTACGATCTCGGGGCCCACTCTATGATAACTACGATCTCAGGACCCACTCCATGATAACTACGATCTCGGGGCCCACTCCATAATAACTACGACCTCGGGGCCAACTCCATGATAACTACGATCTCGGGGCCCACTCCATGATAACTACGACCTTGGGGCCCACTCCATGATATCTACGATCTCGGGGCCCACTCCATGATAACTCCGATCTCGGGGCACACTCCATGATAACTACAATCTCGGGGCCCACTCCATGATAACTACGATCTCGGGGCCCACTCCATTATAACTACGATCTTGGGGCCCACTCAATGATAACTACGATCTCGGGGCCGCCTCCGTGATAACTACGATCTCGGGGCCCACTCCATGATAACTACGATCTTGGGGCCCCCCACTTCATGATAACTACGATCTTGGGGCCCACTCCATGATAACTACGATCTAGGGGCCCACTCCATGATAACTAAGATCTCGGGGCCCACTCCATGATAACTACGATCTCGGGGCCCACTCCATGATAACTACGATCTTGGGGCCCACTCCATTTTAACTACGATCTCGGGGCCCACCCCATGATAACTACGATCTCGAGGCCCACTCCACGATAACTACGATCTCGGGGCCCACCCCATGATAACTACGATCTCGGGGCCCACTCCATGATAACTACGATCTCGGGGACCATTCCATGATAACTACGATCTTGGGGCCCACTCCATGATAACTACGATCTCAGGGCCCACTCCATGATAACTACGATCTCGGGGCCCACCCCATGATAACTACGATCTCGGAGCCCACTCCATGATAACTACGATCTCGGGGACCACTCCATGATAACTACGATCTTGGGGCCCACTCCATGATAACTACGATCTGAGGGCCCACTCCATGATAACTACGATCTCGGGGCCCACTCCATGATAACTACGATCTCGGGGCCCCTTCCATGATAACTACGATCTTGGGGCCCACTCCATGATAACTACGATCTCGGGGCCCACTCCATGATAACTACGATCTCGGGGCCCACTCCATGATAACTACGATCTCGGGGCCCACTCCATGATAACTACGATCTTGGGGCCCACTCTACAATAACTACGATCTCGGGGCCCACTCCATGATAACTACGATCTCGAGGCCCACTCCATGATAACAACGATCTCGGGGCCCACTCCATGATAACTATGATCTTGGGGCCCACTCCATGATAACTACGATATCGGGGCCCACTCCATGATAACTATGATCTCAGGGCCCTCCCCTTATAACTACGATCTTGGGGCCCACTCCATGATAACTACGATCTCGGGGCCCACTCCTGATAACTACGATATTGGGGCCCACTCCATGATAACTACGATCTCGGGGCCCACTCCATGATAACTACGATCTTGGGGCCCACTCCTTGATAACTACGATCTCGGGTTTCCATTCCATGATAACTACGATCTCGGGGCCCACTCCATGATAACTACGATCTTGGGGCCCACTCCACAATAACTACGATCTCGGGGCCCACTCCATGATAACTACGATCTCGGGGCCCACTCCATGATAACTACGATCTCGGGGCCCACTCCATGATAACTACGATCTCGGGGCCCACTCAATGATAACTACGATCTTGGGGCCCACTCTACAATAACTACGATCTCGGGGCCCACTCCATGATAACTACGATCTCGGGGCCCACTCCATGATAACAACGATCTCGGGGCCCACTCCATGATAACTACGATCTTGGGGCCCACTCCATGATAACTACGATATCGGGGCCCACTCAATGATAACTATGATCTCAGGGCCCACCCCATTATAACTACGATCTCGTGGCCCACTCCATGATAACTACGATCTCGGGGCCCACTCCTGATAACTACGATATTGGGGCCCACTCCATGATAACTACGATCTCGGGGCCCACTCCATGATAACTACGATCTTGGGGCCCACTCCATGATAACTACGATCTCGGGGCCCATTCTATGATAACTACGATCTCGGGGCCCACTCCATGATAACTACGATCTTGGGGCCCACTCCACAATAACTACGATCTCGGGGCCTACTCCATGATAACTACGATCTCGGGGCCCACTACATGATAACTACGATCTTGGGGCCCACTCCATGATAACTACGATCTTGGGGCCCACTCCATGATAACTACGATCTCGGGGCCCACTCCATGATAACTACGATCTCGGGGCCCACTCCATGATAACTACGATCTCGGGGCCCATTTCATGATAACTACGATCTCGGGGCCCACTCCATGATAACTACGATCTCGGAGCCCATCCCATGATAACACCTAGTGAACATATCAAACTCTGTCATGTTTTTTAGAAATATTTTTAGTTTAAAATTTAAATGATTGAAATTATTTTTATGCGGGAGTTCTTTAATAATATGTCGATAACAAAGTATTATTTTCTGATTTAAAAGCCTACTTTTAAGTCTTTACACAAAATAAATGTAACTTTCACTGACTTAGTTCTTGTGTAATTTTATTTTGCTTCTTTCATTGCAATATGCATAATTTTTAAAAAAATAATAATTTAACCATTAACTATAAATTGTGAACAAGCCAAATAAATAAGATCATAAATTATGTCTTTGTCTTTTAAATATGCCACGTAACGTGCAGATGTTATGTGCTACCAAGCAGACAGCTGCTTTGTTAGCTAATCACTTTCTATGTTATTTCATGTGTTTTATCCTCATAAGGGTGGGGAGGGGGCGTTTTGACCGACACACCTGGCATCGTTTTGACCGACACACCTGGCATCGTGTAAAAACGCTAACGATATTTGAATAGAAAACAACAGAATAGAACCATTATACTAACACAAATACGTGTGGTGTTTTTATTTAATTCACAACTCTTATAATTTTGCTTGATCCCTATTTAACACAATTTATTGTTACATTTATTGTTACATTTATTGTTACATTTATTGTTACATTTATTGTTACATTTATTGTTACATTTATTGTTACATTTATTGTTACATTTATTGTTACATTTATTGTTACATTTATTGTTACATTTATTGTTACATTTATTGTTACATTTATTGTTACATTTATTGTTACATTTATTGTTACATTTATTGTTACATTTATTGTTACATTTATTGTTACATTTATTGTTACATTTATTGTTACATTTATTGTTACATTTATTGTTACATTTATTGTTACATTTATTGTTACATTTATTGTTACATTTATTGTTACATTTATTGTTACATTTATTGTTACATTTATTGTTACATTTATTGTTACATTTATTGTTACATTTATTGTTACATTTATTGTTACATTTATTGTTACATTTATTGTTACATTTATTGTTACATTTATTGTTACATTTATTGTTACATTTATTGTTACATTTATTGTTACATTTATTGTTACATTTATTGTTACATTTATTGTTACATTTATTGTTACATTTATTGTTACATTTATTGTTACATTTATTGTTACATTTATTGTTACATTTATTGTTACATTTATTGTTACATTTATTGTTACATTTATTGTTACATTTATTGTTACATTTATTGTTACATTTATTGTTACATTTATTGTTACATTTATTGTTACATTTATTGTTACATTTATTGTTACATTTATTGTTTTGACTATACAATGTTTTTGTGTATCGTGTATTTTATTTTAATTGCTTTAATCACAATCTTATTCTAAATGATTTATTAACAACGATAGCCACAAAATATTTTTTATTCTAAATCTTTGATTTTTAAACAAAATTGTACCTTGAGTACTATTGTACTACACCGTTTTCTTTATAAGTGATTTTAAAACTCACTATGAACTCCTTGTTTCGTTACACTTGTCTTACCCTCATGTCTTGATAAGGCAGTCATAGCAAAATAATTTTTTTTTAAAGTTACAATAGTCCTTGTGTCTTTATTGAATAATAGTCAAGAAAAATATACCTTAAAGTTGAAAAGGGCAGAATGATTTTTTTACTTATAACTTTGAAGTGCTTGCATGATTCACGAAGGTTTTCTAGCTGGGAGCACACACTCGTATCAAAAGTTGACAGGAAATTTGAACTGATGAGCGTCGCTTTACAGAAATGTTTCAATTGTTATCAGCGCAAGTTATACGTTTTTATTTAATGATCAAGTTTTAACAAGAGAATATGATGTCTGATTTTTTTTAACAGAACCCTTAAACGAGACTAAATAGTTTCCATAGCGTTACTAATTACTATAGACCCGGGCGGAGTGTGTGGGGGGAATTTGCTATTTTTTTTTGCTCAGAAAGTTTGAAAAGTAGGGAGAAAATGATCAAAATAAATGATTACAACTTGATAATATCCAAAGTATAACTTATGAGAGAGAGAGAGAGAGAGAGAGAAAGAGAGATATATATATATAGAGAAAGAGAGATATAGAGAGATGAGAGAAAGAGAGAGAGATATAGAGAGAGACTTTGAAATAGAGAGAGAGACAGACCGAGAGAAATATAGAGAGAGACAGTGAGATATATATATATATATATATAGAGAGAGAGAGAGAGAGAGAGTACCTAATTCCACTGCTGCCTCTCAATGTTGATATTAAAATATCTGCTTGCGGAGGTCTGACCTGCTGATTTTCTTTAGACGCCATCTTTAAGCTCTCTAAGAAAGGTAAATTAGATCAAAGAACTTAATGGTACAAAGATTACAATTGTTACAGTTTCAATACTTGTTTTTATATGATTGAAGTAGAAGCATCACCTTATGCATACCTCTAGACACAGTTAAAAGATTGTTGCACTTGCACAAGGCGCTATAACGCAATGTATGCAATCCTTCGCATGAACTGCAATACAATATCCATGGTGAGACAAGTCGCCACCTTGACGATAGGTTTAGAGGATACATTTTCGCTATCATAAACAGACCATTTTTGATGTCTCTAAGCGGATTGACATTTTTGTTCTGTGTACAACTTTTTATTGTCTTCATTGAGTTAGTTTTTCCGTGGCACGTTATATGTGATTGTTTATTTGTAATGATGACGAAACGTCTAAGCATATATTTCCAACTATTAATACAACTTAAAATGTGTTGTTTAATTGACACAAATAGTTTTTGTATCTTGTTCAGAGAGTTGTAGCTCTTCTGTGTCTGTGATAATTAAGCTTCATCATTTCACGCTTTACTATTCTTATAAAATTGTGTTTTTTTAACAAACAAAATTCTAAAACAAAATGTATAGATCAACACAATATTTGATTTTTTGAAAAGCCACTAAATTCGGCTGCCAGTTTAGGTAAACAAAAACAGAAACAGCAACACGTTACTGTCACTCCGCTGCATCGTTCAATTCATTGGCTCCCTGTACGAGCACCGGATTGGCTACAAACGTTCGTCTCTCTATCACAACTGCATCGATTCCTCGCCGTCCTGTCTTACAGAACAATATGCTGCACACTGTCTGATGTTTCAATAAATGCAACTGTTCTATGTGTTTTCACATATGCTGAATCCGAAAACGACAATGGTTTTGCATATGACGTATAGATTTTTCATAATTCAGCAAATTTCATCAAGAACGCATTTTTACTGCTGCATTATACAATCAATTAAGCTTAAGCCTATAATGCACAATTCATAATTGCTAAGGCAAGCATGCTGATGTCAGCTGAATTTTAGCATGCTGATGTCAGCGTACTTTGGCACTGCGTAAATTAGCTGTGGATTAGACATACACGAATATTGCGGAAATCTATTAATAGAAATGAACGGGTAATTTTTGTGGACGAATTTCATAAAAATTTAATAAAAGATACGAGTCAATATGTAAATGTAGGTTCATTGAGAAGGATGTATCTTATTAGCTATGTGTTAATTCTTCGTTAATTTAATACAGCTTATTGGACTTGAACAAGAAAAAACAGTTTCGTAATTTTACTATGCTAACAATTTTGAGAACTTATTGATTTGTCTGAATTTATGCTTCAAATCATTGTTCCGCTAAAATGTAATCTAAAAATAGAACATTACTCAATGAGTTATGACTTTTCCGGTTTTAGAAATGACAAGCCCCTTTTACTTGTCTGTTAATGTCTTTCTTTCGAAATGGCTTCAAGAGGTTGTAAATAGAGCGTCGAAATATTCTGCTACGTTTGTGGCAGTTGCACTGCTGAAAAGCAGAGACAGAACATTACTGGCTTCGTGAAGCAGGCGTATGAGGCGTATTTTGGAATTAAGCTGGGAGATCAGGACAAATTATGGGCTCCACATAAAGTCTGTCGAACTTGTGTGGAATCGTTGAGCCTTTGGAGCAAAGGGAAAAAAGCCACATTACCATTTGCAATTCCGATGGTGTGGCGTGAGCCTAAGAATCACAGCGACGAATGTTACTTTTGTTCATGGGATTTGAAAGGATATAACACCAAAAACAAACAGAACATATCATATCCGATCTGCCGTCTGCAAGACGACCTGTGCCTCATGGATCTGATCTACCCGTTCCGGTTGCTACCGGCTCTTTTGAAGCAACTTCCACATATGAAGAAAATGAAAGTAGTTCTGGAGATGATGAAGAGGGATACCATCCGCAATGGGAAACGAATGAACTACAGCGTTTTAATCAAAGCGAATTGAATGACTTGGTTAGGAAACTGAAACTGACAAAAGACTGTACAGAGCTTCTTGACTCCAGATTAAGTTCCAAGAATTTACTTGCCCCAGGCACGACATACTCATGGTACAGACATCGTGGAGAAGTATTTATACCTTATTTTAAAGCAGAAGACGACTCGATTTTCTACTGCAATGTTCCTGAACTTGTGTTCCGGTTAGGAGGCTCTGAAATTGCCTACAATTACGGAGATTGGAGACTGTTTATGGATTCATCAATGAATAGATTAAAAACTGTCTTACTTCACAATGGAAATCAATATGGATCAGTTCCTATAGCTTACTCAACTCGGTTAAAAGAAACATACGAAAATCTACAACTTGTTGTGAATAAGATAAGATACATAGATTTTAACTGGACAATATGTGGTGACCTTAAGGTCATCTGCATGCTGCTTGGCAGCAAAAAGTTTACACAAAAATACCATGTTTCTTGTGCGAGTGGGATAGCAGAGCAAGAAATCAACACTGGGAGAGGAAAAAGTGGCCACCTCGACTGAACTTAAATCCTGGATCTAAAAATATTGTTGCCACAAGCTTAATTGACCAATCAAAAGTCTTATTGCCACCACTCCATATTAAATTGGGTCCATTTAAAAAGTTTGTAAAGGCCCTCGACAAAGAAGGAGATTGCTTCAAATAAATTTCGCAATATATTCCCATCTGTCACTTATTAAAAAGTGAAAGAATGAGTATTTGTTGGCCAACAAACTCGGAAGTTACTTTTCGATGATCAGTTTGAAAGAACGATGCATTCCGTTGAGCATAAAGCATGGGTTCCATTTAAAGGCGTTGTTGAGAATTTCCTTGGCAATCACAGACACAGAGATTACAGAGTGTATGTTGAAACCATGCTGTGACGCTATCATGCACTGGGGTGCTACATGAGTTTGTTCATGTGATCACAGACACAGAGATTACAGAGTGTATGTTGAAACCATGCTGTGACACTATCATGTACTGGGGTGCTACATGAGTTTGTTCATGTGATCACAGACACAGAGATTACAGAGTGTATGTTGAAACCATGCTGTGACACTATCATGCACTGGGGTGCAACATGAGTTTGTTCATGTGATCACAGACATAGAGATTACTAAGTGTATGTTGAAACCATGCTGTGACACTATCATGCACTGGGGTGCTACATGAGTTTGTTTATTTGATCACATACACAGATATTACTGAGTGTATGTTGAAACCATGCTGTGACACTATCATGCACTGGGGTGCGACATGAGTTTATTCATGTGATTGATTATTTTCCAGAGAACCTTGGAGATGTCAGTGAGGAACAAGGGGAAAGATTTCACCAGAATATCAAGGAAATGGAGCATAGATATCAGGGATACTGGAATGTCAAGATGACGTCAGACTATTGCTGGAATATTAAACGAGACTGTGTTCTGAGTATGAAAGGGAGAAAATCGAGAAAGGGGCCTTCCATAAAGTACGTCACGCTCCAGAGGGGGGAGGGGGTTTAAGAAAGTGTGACAGTTTGTGACAGATGGAGGGGGGTCCGGCCATGTGTGACGTCACGGTGTTTTATATTAAATTTGAATTATTTTTTTAATAGAAATTTCTTTTTATTCGAAAGTGTGACGTACTTTAGGGGGGGGGTGTCCAAGATTTGTGACAGTTTGTGATGGGGGAGGGGGAGTTAAAATGATCAAAAATAGCGTGACGTACTTTATGGACGGCCCCAAACGTGCGTTTTTACCTAAATGACTAAATCAATCATTCATGTGTTTCCACAGCAATGCATCAATTTCAGTTTTTTAGTACAGATACATGACGTAGTGATGTAAATGACGTAGTGAGGTACATGACGTAGTGAGGTACATGACGTAGTGAGGTAAATGACGTAGTGAGGTACATGACGTAGTGAGGTACATGACGTAGTGAGGTACATGACGTAGTGAGGTACATGACGTAGTGAGGTACATGACGTAGTGAGGTACATGACGTAGTGAGGTAAATGACGTAGTGAGGTACATGACGTAGTGAGGTACATGACGTAGTGAGGTACATGACGTAATGAGGTATATGTTGTAGTGAGGTACATGACGTAGTGAGGTACATGACGTAGTGAGGTACATGACGTAGTGAGGTACATGACGTAGTGAGGTACATGACGTAGTGAGGTAAATGACGTAGTGAGGTACATGACGTAGTGAGGTACATGACGTAGTGAGGTACATGACGTAGTGAGGTACATGACGTAGTGAGGTAAATGACGTAGTGAGGTACATGACGTAGTGAGGTACATGACGTAGTGAGGTACATGACGTAATGAGGTATATGTTGTAGTGAGGTACATGACGTAGTGAGGTACATGACGTAGTGAGGTACATGACGTAGTGAGGTACATGACGTAGTGAGGTACATGACGTAGTGAGGTACATGACGTAGTGAGGTAAATTACGTAGTGAGGTAAATGACGTAGTGAGGTACATAACGTAGTGAGGTACATGACGTAGTGAGGTACATGACGTAGTGAGGTACATGACGTAGTGAGGTACATGACGTAGTGAGGTACATGACGTAGTGAGGTACATGACGTAGTGAGGTACATGACGTAGTGAGGTACATGACGTAGTGAGGTACATGACGTAGTGAGGTACATGACGTAGTGAGGTACATGGCGTAGTGAGGTATATGACGTAGTGAGGTACATGACGTAGTGAGGTACATGACGTAGTGAGGTACATGGCGTAGTGAGGTACATGGCGAAGTGACAATGAATTATAATATTTTTTTTTCTGTGTTAATAGCACAAATTAATTACAGCTTTGAAGAGTGTGTGGAAAGTTTATAGTCGTAGCTTAATTCTCATAACAATTCAAGGTTCAATATAATTTTGTGAAAAAACCTGACGTGGTACACAAAAATGGTAGTCATATTTGGAATCAGCATATAAAAATTAATACTATCAAGTCACATAAAAAATTCAAAACATTAGTCACGAAGTTAAAATTTGCAGCACAGTGGAATTAGTCTTTGTCTATTCACCCTCACGTCGGCTTCGCTCTTCTGCTAGTTCCACCTATTTTTTCCTAATAAACTCACAAAAACATTCGGCAAATGGTCTTTGGGGCCGTTGTCACAAGCGTCCTCGTCTACTGTGTAGATCGCTTGCTCTAAGATTCATCAACACCAATTACACAAGGAATAGTCGAACACTGCTAACAGGAAACAAAACTTTAATTCCAACTCCTTGATACAACACCCCCATCACCTCAACCGTCTCTCTGACCTCTACACACATTCCCCACACGTCAACCAAAAAAACTCTCCCTTTTCACGCTTTCGCTCCAACAAGCCAACCACACTACCGTGCGCACAGCTCACAAGTAACATTGAAAATTGGTCATCCGTGACATATGCCCCCCTTTCCAGAAATTTTTCGATGTCGACAAATTTCCATTATCTCGAATGACCAATTTACACATTTAATCATACACTAGAATATCCTTTTACAACTTGAAATATACTACGGACATCTGCCCTCAAATAATCCTAACCAATGATAACATATTTTACTTAACAGTTTAACCATTACTATCTGTATAACAATCAATATCGTAATCATCAATATTCATAATTATCAACACAATTAATTTCATCATCAAAATCACGAACATTATTTTCAGCAGAACATATCAACAATACATATCCTTATACTCAATAATGTGCTGATATCTCCAGGGCGAAACATTTCTTATATTACTTATATCATTACCCCAATGGCCCATGAACCTCAAAATACGTCATCAATACCCAGTATAGTACTGGTACCAAGGACACATCAATACATGGTATAATAACTGGCGCGAGGTCACCCGGACCCCACAAGTTCTAACAAAAAACACCTTATTATCTCTTATCATAGTTATCAACAAAAACCACATCATCATCATAACAAATATCATCATATTCATGTACATCAATAACAGGCCAAAAATTTCATAACATTGAAAACAATCATAGCCATTGTCTTTGAGGGTGGGATATTTCGCTTGTCCCCTACCCTAAACAAAACACGACCCTGGTTTCCATTATAAAGGCTTATGTGTTTATAAACATTCATTATATTAAATACACTAACTTATAACATTATATTTATCAAGTTAATATTAAAAAATGTCAACATTAACCATACTGCTCCTTTGGGTTAATGTCACAACATATTGAACTTGATTTCACCGGTACTTCACTGCCCTGAAAAGCTGTAGTTCTGCAGAAACATGGCCCATCTCGTAATCCTGGCGCTTACGAATCGAACTGTTGTAAGATGCTTTAAAGGCTGTTGGTCAGTTTGTAAAACAAACAGTTTGCCGTAGAGGTAATGTTTAAACCTCTTGACCGCCCACACAATCGCCAGGCACTGCTTTTCAATCGTAGAATACTTTATCTCTCTTTCAAAGAAATTCCTGCTGGCGAAGGCAACAGGATGCAGTATTCCCCTGTTGTCTTCCTGTAGTAACGTAGCACCAAGTCCAACGTCCGATGCATGGGCCCTTAAAACGAAGGACTTTTGCATATTGGGTTTGTGTAGTATTGGCCATGTTGTGATGGCTCTCTTCAAGGCGTCGTATGCTTCTTCCTGTTCTTTCCCCCATTTCACTCTGTCGGGCTGACCCCTTTTTGTCACGGAGGTCAGCGGGTATGCCAGGGTTGCGTAGTTTGGTATAACGTCTCTATGGTAGCCCGCGAGTCCAAGGAATCGCCTCACTTGACTCTTTGTGGTTGGTCGAGAATGGAATGCGGGAAACGACCGATGCTCAATGGAATCCGCCTCTTCATTTGATTCCGTTTGTGCGCAGACTCCAACATCGACCATAGCACATTCCCGTGAATTTTTAGTTTCACGGCGATTCACATCCGGCTGTCTTCCCCTCGATGTGACCTCACATTGTGACCTCTCTACCATACCACGCTCTGGCGTTGTCAACCTCGCCCCCTTGAACTCCATGTCTGGGTCGTCATAGCTCCTTACCCCCTGCACATTTCCCACAATAAGGTCCATTATTGAGTTCTCCACACATATCGCCTTCACTCTGCCACTCAAGTATGGTGTTCTTATGTCTATTATCGCTTTTTCTCCTCTTATTATTCTGGTGTCCAACATTCTTATCAACCCGATTTCGCCCGTTAATTGGTCACCTCTGACGTATTGTCTTTTCACTATCACTGCTTCACATCCTGTATCTCTTAATACCTCAACACTCTTTGATCCTATAAACCCTTCCACAACCTTTAACTTTCTTTCTCCGTCTTCCTTTTGGCTTTTATCAACCATGTACGTGCTATCCGTCCATTTACGCACTGGAATAGCATGTGCCGCTGCTGCCCTCTTCACGCTCGCATTTTCGCCCTCCTTTGAACTGGGACAATAGCGGGCTATATGGCCAACCCTATGACACACAAAGCAGCGTATGTCTGACCTTGATCTTTCCTCGGCCCTACTTTGCCATTTTCTTTGACCCGATGTGGTCTGTTGCCCCTCAACATTTCTCCCATACATGTCATCTCCAACACCATCGCCATTTTGTGTTGCACCAGGGCTGTAATCAAAGCTTCTATTCCTGGCCTCCAGGAATAACTCGGCCACTCTGGCAACTTCCTCCAGGGTGCCATTATTTCGCTCCCTTAGATAAATCACCAGATCTTCGGGACACACCGCCATAAATTGCTCTTTCACTATGAGGTCTCTAAGACCGTCAAATGTTTTATCAATGTCCGACAATATAATCCATTTCGACAAATAGCTCCGAATTCTTCCTATAAAAATGGATGGCGATTCATCTGCCTGGGGTTTGCTCTTTCTGAATAAGTTTCTATAGCCCTCCTCGGTGAGATTATAACGCTTTGAAAGCACTTCCTTCACCTTTTGGTACACCAACGCGTCCTCGTAAGGCATTCTAGAGTATACCTCCAAGGCTCGACCCGTCAGAAGCGCACTTAGTGACACCGCCCAATCACTTTCTGGCCATTTACTGATCCTAGCGAAAGTTTCAAACCTCGTCAGGTAGCCATCCAGCTGGTCAACCCCATCTATGAATGGTGGAAGCTTAGGCTGTCTTGGTCTGTTGTCAGTCCCATTTGCATTTCCTACATTAGCAGCTTCAATTCTCTTGGCTTCTAACCTTGCCTCTCTCTCAGCCGCCCTGTCCGCCATTTCTCTCTCGGCCGCCCTATCTGCCATCTCTAACCGTTGTATCTCTCTCTCGGCCGCCTCTCTCTCAGCATCTCTCACTCGTTGTACCTCTCTCTCTATGTAATCTCTTCTTTCCTCACCTCTGAGTTGAAGGGCATCCACCAGTGCTATGATCTCCTCCAGAGTCGTGACTGGCATTCTCGTTGCTTCCTCAGTGTCCGTGTTTCCTGTGTAAATCCCGGTCGGGCCCCCAGAATGTCACAAGCGTCCTCGTCTACTGTGTAGATCGCTTGCTCTAAGATTCATCAACACCAATTACACAAGGAATAGTCGAACACTGCTAACAGGAAACAAAACTTTAATTCCAACTCCTTGATACAACACCCCATCACCTCAACCGTCTCTCTGACCTCTACACACATTCCCCACACGTCAACCAAAAAAACTCTCCCTTTTCACGCTTTCGCTCCAACAAGCCAACCACACTACCGTGCACACAGCTCACAAGTAACATTGAAAATTGGTCATCCGTGACAGCCGTCCATAAATGACGTCACGCACCTAGGGGGGAAAAGGGGGGGAGGTCCACACATTTGGGATGATGTGTTCAGAGGGGGGAGGGGGTGTTTGAGAAATATGACGTCACATCAAAGCTGTCACCGTTAAATAAAAAAGTTCGTCTAAAATATTTGATTTCTTACTATTTATTTTATCCCGTTTTACATTGCTTCACGTGTGAAGAGTATTAGAGTGCAGCCTAACACTAAATACATACTTAAATGACAAAAGAAGTGATTTGAAATATTCTCTTTTTCAAATAGAAAATACAGCTTTTAGGGGGGGGGAAGCTTTGTGATGTCATATCGTAAGGGGGGTCTAAGGTTTTGTGATGACGCGTGACAAGGGGGGAGGGGGAGAGAAAAATCAGACAAAATCGCGTGACGTCATTTATGGACGGCCCTTTCTACTTTTGTTCTCGAAGCCATATAAGTATCTCTCAGCACACACCAGTAACATACATACTATTCAGACCACACTGAAGCAATCATTTCACATTACTTTTCGACTGACAGACAATCCTACCTCTCTTTAACAGATAAACATATCATAGGTGTGCCATCAAATTCTTCAAATGTTTTGTTAAATTAAACATATTTTATAGTTATTATATATTTTTACATATATTTTTAATGCATCACATTTGATTGCTTAGATAATGTGTGTGTGCTTAGACTGTAACAACAAGACGCTGAGTCTCGTTATACTGTAACAACAAGATGCTGACTCTCTATTATCATCAAAACGACGAACTTATAAGGTGAGATTATCAATACACACTGATATCCTCTGTCTTATAGTTAGAGACTTCGTCATGTTTGAATGCTAGATTTCTGCATTTTCCCGTCACACCTTGTACAAGATCCTTCACGAAATTTGAAACGACGCATTTTAATTTTTAAACAATGGCTCACGGGTCGTAGTATAGCAATGATTCACGGGTCGTAGTATAGCAATGGCTCACGGGTCGCAGTATAACAATGGCTCACGGGTCGTAGTATAGCAATGGCTCACGGGTCGCAGTATAACAATGGCTCACTGGTCGTAGTATAACAATGGCTCACGGGTCGCAGTATAGCAATGGCTCACGGGTCGCAGTATAACAATGGCTCACTGGTCGTAGTATAACAATGGCTCACGGGTCGTAGTATAACAATGGCTCACGGGTCGCAGTATAACAATGGCTCACGGGTCGTAGTATAACAATGGCTCACGGGTCGCAGTATAACAATGGCTCACTGGTCGTAGTATAACAATGGCTCACGGGTCGCAGTATAACAATGGCTCACGGGTCGCAGTATAACAATGGCTCACGGGTCGTAGTATAACAATGGCTCACGGGTCGCAGTATAACAATGGCTCACGGGATCGCAGTATAGCAATCGCTCACGGGTCGCAGTATAACAATGGCTCACTGGGTCGTAGTATAACAATGGCTCACGGGTCGTAGTATAACAATGGCTCACGGGTCGCAGTATAACAATGGCTCACGGGTCGCAGTATAACAATGGCTCACGGGTCGTAGTATAACAATGGCTCACGGGTCGCAGTATAACAATGGTTCACGGGTCGTAGTATAACAATGGCTCACGGGTCGTAGTATAACAAATAACAATCTCATATAATTTACTCAATCAGATGTTATAGCAATAAATTAACTTACTCAATCAGGGGTTATAGCAATAAATTAATTTACTCAATCAGGGGTTATAGCAATAAATTAATTTACTCAATCAGAGGTTATAGCAATAAATTTAATTTACTCAATCAGAGGTTATAGCAATAAATTAACTTACTCAATCAGGGGTTATAGCAATAAATTAATTTACTCAATCAGGGGTTATAGCAATAAATTAATTTACTCAATCAGGGGTTAGAGCAATAAATTAATTTACTCAATCAGAGGTTATAGCAATAAATTAATTTACTCAATCAGAGGTTATAGCAATAAATTAATTTACTCAATCAGAGGTTATAGCAATAAATTAACTTACTCAATCAGGGGTTATAGCAATAAATTAATTAACTCAATCAGGGGTTATAGCAATAAATTAATTTACTCAATCAGGGGTTATAGCCATAAATTAATTTACTCAATCAGAGGTTATAGCAATAAATTAATTTACTCAATCAGAGGTTATAGCAATAAATTAATTTACTCAATCAGAGGTTATGGCAATAAATTAATTTACTCAATCAGGGGTTATAGCATTAAATTTATTTACTCAATCAGGGGTTATAGCGATAAATTAATTTACTCAATCAGAGGTTATAGCAATAAATTAATTTACTCAATCAGAGGTTATAGCAATAAATTAATTTACTCAATCAGGGGTTATAGCAATAAATTAATTTACTCAATCAGGGGTTATAGCAATAAATTAATATACTCAATCAGGGGTTATAGCAATAAATAAATTTACTCAATCAGGGGTTATAGCAATAAATTAATTTACTCAAGCAGGGGTTATAGCAATAAATTAATTTACTCAATCAGGGGTTATAGCAATAAATTAATTTACTCAATCAGGGGCTTTAGCAATAAATTAATTTACTCAATCAGGGGTTATAGCCATAAATTAATTTACTCAATCAGAGGTTATAGCAATAAATTAATTTACTCAATCAGAGGTTATAGCAATAAATTAATTTACTCAATCAGGGGTTATAGCAATAAATTAATTTACTCAATCAGGGGTTATAGCAATAAATTAATTTACTCAATCAGGAGTTATAGCAATAAATTAATTTACTCAATCAGAGGTTATAGCAATAAATTAATTTACTCAATCAGAGGTTATAGCAAAAAATTAATTTACTCAATTAGAGGTTATAGCAATAAATTAATTTACTCAATCAGGGGTTATAGCAATAAATTAATTTACTCAATCAGGGGTTATAGCAATAAATTAATTTACTCAATCAGAGGTTATAGCAATAAATTAATTTACTCAATCAGAGGTTATAGCAATAAATTAATTTACTCAATCAGGGGTTATAGCAATAAATTAATTTACTCAATCAGAGGTTATAGCAATAAATTAATTTACTCAATCAGAGGTTATAGCAATAAATTAATTTACTCAATCAGATGTTATAGCAATAAATTAACTTACTCAATCAGGGGTTATAGCATTAAATTAATTTACTCAATCAGGGTTATAGCAATAAATTAATTTACTCAATCAGAGGTTATAGCAATAAATTAATTTACTCAATCAGAGGTTTATAGCAATAAATTAACTTACTCAATCAGGGGTTATAGCAATAAATTAATTTACTCAATCAGGGGTTATAGCAATAAATTAATTTACTCAATCAGGGGTTATAGCAATAAATTAATTTACTCAATCAGAGGTTATAGCAATAAATTAATTTACTCAATCAGAGGTTATAGCAATAAATTAATTTACTCAATCAGGGGTTATAGCAATAAATTAATTTACTCAATCAGGGGTTATAGCAATAAATTAATTTTCTCAATCAGGGGTTATAGCAATAAATTAATTTACTCAATCAGGGGTTATAGCAATAAATTAATTTACTCAATCAGAGGTTATAGCAATAAATTAATTTACTCAATCAGAGGTTATAGCAATAAATTAATTTACTCAATCAGAGGTTATAGCAATAAATTAATTTACTCAATCAGGGGTTATAGCAATAAATTAATTTACTCAATCAGAGGGTTATAGCAATAAATTAATTTACTCAATCAGAGGTTATAGCAATAAATTAATTTACTCAATCAGGGGTTATAGCAATAAATTAATTTACTCAATCAGGGGTTATAGCAATAAATTAATTTACTCAATCAGGGGTTATAGCAATAAATTAATTTACTCAATCAGGGGTTATAGCAATAAATTAATTTACTCAATCAGAGGGTTATAGCAATAAATTAATTTACTCAATCAGAGGTTATAGCAATAAATTAATTTACTCAATCAGAGGTTATAGCAATAAATTAATTTACTCAATCAGGGGTTATAGCAATAAATTAATTTACTCAATCAGGGGTTATAGCAATAAATTAATTTACTCAATCAGAGGTTATAGCAATAAATTAATTTACTCAATCAGAGGTTATAGCAATAAATTAATTTACTCAATCAGGGGTTATAGCAATAAATTAATTTACTCAATCAGAGGGTTATAGCAATAAATTAATTTACTCAATCAGAGGTTATAGCAATAAATTAATTTACTCAATCAGGGGTTATAGCAATAAATTAATTTACTCAATCAGGGGTTATAGCAATAAATTAATTTACTCAATCAGGGGTTATAGCAATAAATTAATTTACTCAATCAGGGGTTATAGCAATAAATTAATTTACTCAATCAGAGGTTATAGCAATAAATTAATTTACTCAATCAGAGGTTATAGCAATAAATTAATTTACTCAATCAGAGGTTATAGCAATAAATTAATTTACTCAATCAGAGGTTATAGCAATAAATTAATTTACTCAATCAGGGGTTATAGCAATAAATTAATTTACTCAATCAGGGGTTATAGCAATAAATTAATTTACTCAATCAGGGGTTATAGCAATAAATTAATTTACTCAATCAGAGGTTATAGCAATAAATTAATTTACTCAATCAGAGGTTATAGCAATAAATTAATTTACTCAATCAGAGGTTATGGCAATAAATTAATTTACTCAATCAGGGGTTATAGCAATAAATTAATTTACTCAATCAGGGGTTATAGCAATAAATTAATTTACTCAATCAGAGGTTATAGCAATAAATTAATTTACTCAATCAGAGGTTATAGCAATAAATTAATTTACTCAATCAGGGGTTATAGCAATAAATTAATTTACTCAATCAGGGGTTATAGCAATAAATTAATTTACTCAATCAGGGGTTATAGCAATAAATTAATTTACTCAATCAGGGGTTATAGCAATAAATTAATTTACTCAAGCAGGGGTTATAGCAATAAATTAATTTACTCAATCAGGGGTTATAGCAATAAATTAATTTACTCAATCAGGGGCTTTAGCAATAAATTAATTTACTCAATCAGGGGTTATAGCCATAAATTAATTTACTCAATCAGAGGTTATAGCAATAAATTAATTTACTCAATCAGAGGTTATAGCAATAAATTAATTTACTCAATCAGGGGTTATAGCAATAAATTAATTTACTCAATCAGGGGTTATAGCAATAAATTAATTTACTCAATCAGGGGTTATAGCAATAAATTAATTTACTCAATCAGGAGTTATAGCAATAAATTAATTTACTCAATCAGAGGTTATAGCAATAAATTAATTTACTCAATCAGAGGTTATAGCAATAAATTAATTTACTCAATTAGAGGTTATAGCAATAAATTAATTTACTCAATCAGGGGTTATAGCAATAAATTAATTTACTCAATCAGGGGTTATAGCAATAAATTAATTTACTCAATCAGAGGTTATAGCAATAAATTAATTTACTCAATCAGAGGTTATAGCAATAAATTAATTTACTCAATCAGGGGTTATAGCAATAAATTAATTTACTCAATCAGAGGTTATAGCAATAAATTAATTTACTCAATCAGATGTTATAGCAATAAATTAATTTACTCAATCAGATGTTATAGCAATAAATTAACTTACTCAATCAGGGGTTATAGCATTAAATTAATTTACTCAATCAGGGGTTATAGCAATAAATTAATTTACTCAATCAGAGGTTATAGCAATAAATTAATTTACTCAATCAGAGGTTATAACAATAAATTAACTTACTCAATCAGGGGTTATAGCAATAAATTAATTTACTCAATCAGGGGTTATAGCAATAAATTAATTTACTCAATCAGGGGTTATAGCAATAAATTAATTTACTCAATCAGAGGTTATAGCAATAAATTAATTTACTCAATCAGAGGTTATAGCAATAAATTAATTTACTCAATCAGGGGTTATAGCAATAAATTAATTTACTCAATCAGGGGTTATAGCAATAAATTAATTTTCTCAATCAGGGGTTATAGCAATAAATTAATTTACTCAATCAGGGGTTATAGCCATAAATTAATTTACTCAATCAGAGGTTATAGCAATAAATTAATTTACTCAATCAGAGGTTATAGCAATAAATTAATTTACTCAATCAGAGGTTATAGCAATAAATTAATTTACTCAATCAGGGGTTATAGCAATAAATTAATTTACTCAATCAGAGGTTATAGCAATAAATTAATTTACTCAATCAGAGGTTATAGCAATAAATTAATTTACTCAATCAGGGGTTATAGCAATAAATTAATTTACTCAATCAGGGGTTATAGCAATAAATTAATTTTCTCAATCAGGGGTTATAGCAATAAATTAATTTACTCAATCAGGGGTTATAGCAATAAATTAATTTACTCAATCAGAGGTTATAGCAATAAATTAATTTACTCAATCAGAGGTTATAGCAATAAATTAATTTACTCAATCAGAGGTTATAGCAATAAATTAATTTACTCAATCAGGGGTTATAGCAATAAATTAATTTACTCAATCAGGGGTTATAGCAATAAATTAATTTACTCAATCAGAGGTTATAGCAATAAATTAATTTACTCAATCAGAGGTTATAGCAATAAATTAATTTACTCAATCAGGGGTTATAGCAATAAATTAATTTACTCAATCAGAGGTTATATCAATAAATTAATTTACTCAATCAGAGGTTATAGCAATAAATTAATTTACTCAATCAGGGGTTATAGCAATAAATTAATTTACTCAATCAGGGGTTATAGCAATAAATTAATTTACTCAATCAGGGGTTATAGCAATAAATTAATTTACTCAATCAAGGGTTATAGCAATAAATTAATTTACTCAATCAGAGGTTATAGCAATAAATTAATTGACTCAATCAGAGGTTATAGCAATAAATTAATTTACTCAATCAGAGGTTATAGCAATAAATTAATTTACTCAATCAGAGGTTATAGCAATAAATTAACTTACTCAATCAGAGGTTATAGCAATAAATTAATTTACTCCTTGATTTCACGCTACTGCTTTACTGACTATATTGCAGATATTGCCCATCATTTAACTCTTTGAAATAAAACATATAAAAAACACTTAAGAAACAAAGTTTTTTGACTATAAATCCTTTATTTACGAGACATAACTAAAAGTATGTTCATTAAAATACGCATCGCACGACAATCTAAAAATCCTAAATTGTAGTTATGTCTCATATATATAAAGGATTTATTGTAAAAAAAAACTGCTACAGTCTGCCTGCTAAATTTCAGCTTGATTAGATCATGGGAAAAGGGTTATAAAAACATGTTTAATATAGTGCGCACTGCGAGACAGACTAGCAATTACTAGTATTTATATTTACAGATCAGGAATATATTTAAAAAAGTATCGTCAATATAATACACACCACACCACGCGACAGGAAAGTATTACAAATTTTGTTCAATATAATACGCACCGCGACACACTAGCGCAAAAATTAACAAGCTACTTAGAGATAAATTGATATAATCTAAAAATTCATTAATGTATTTATAGTACAGTCGATCGATCTGCAATTTTGATAAGTAATTATGATCGTTGGCACGAGTCTGCCTGCACAATATCAGCTCGCTAGCTTACTGAGAAGTGGGTTAAAATCAATCCAAAGTTTTTTCGGCAAATAGTCAAGGCATCAAGCAGACGCCACAAGTTAATATAGTTGGGAAATTCGCAGTTGGCAGAACGAGTTAGTCTGTCATATGAGCTGTAGGATGTTTTTCTTAAACTGTCTGCAGTTTTCCAGTTCTGTTTATTTTTAAGTTTTGTTGCACTAAAATTATGCCTGCCTAGTAGTTTATATTAACCAATAAAGGAAGATAAAGTCCTCAATATTTCTATATTCAACTCTGTTTAGATGTTTTCAACATAGGACTACACAATAAACCAAATAAAATGCATTAAACAAAAACTTTATTTACATTTCTGAGACTTTCTCCATTGCCAGGTGGTAAGACGGTAACAGTCAAATCTGATCAAATCATTTCGTTGAGTTGGAAAATTTTATGTTAAAATTTACTCAAAGCCGCTACAGAAAATTAATACGCAAGAACTCCAGAAAATTCTATAAATACTGTAATACTTAGATCAAACACATATTTATTAAACTGTAATACTTAGATCAAACACACATTTATTTAACTGTAATACTTCGATCAAACACATATTTATTTAAACTGTAATACTTCGATCAAACACATATTTATTTAACTGTAATACTTCGATCAAACACATATTTATTTAACTGTAATACTTCGATCAAACACATATTTATTTAACTGTAATACTTAGATCAAACACATATTTATTTAACTGTAATACTTCGATCAAACACATATTTATTTAACTGTAATACTTCGATCAAACACATATTTATTTAACTGTAATACTTCGATCAAACACATATTTATTTAACTGTAATACTTAGATCAAACACATATTTATTTAACTGTAATACTTCGATCAAACACATATTTATTTAACTGTAATACTTAGATCAAACACATATTTATTTAAATGTAATACTTCGATCAAACACATATTTATTTAACTGTAATACTTAGATCAAACACATATTTATTTAACTGCAATACTTCGATCAAACAAATATTTATTTAACTGTAATACTTCGATCAAACACATATTTATTTAACTGTAATACTTCGATCAAACACATATTTATTTAACTGTAATACTTCGATCAAACACATATTTATTTAACTGTAATACTTAGATCAAACACATATTTATTTAACTGTAATACTTAGATCAAACACAAATTTATTTAACTGTAATACTTAGATCAAACACATATTTATTAAACTGTAATACTTAGATCAAACACACATTTATTTAACTGTAATACTTAGATCAAACACATATTTATTTAACTGTAATACTTAGATCAAACACATATTTATTTAACTGTAATACTTAGATCAAACACATATTTATTTAA
The DNA here is from genome assembly GCA_944989445.1 of Ampullaceana balthica. Taxonomy (NCBI): domain Eukaryota; kingdom Metazoa; phylum Mollusca; class Gastropoda; family Lymnaeidae; genus Ampullaceana; species Ampullaceana balthica. The sequence goes on from CALYLW010001863.1 coordinate 72,271, forward strand.
CTGTAGGCTAATACTTAGATCAAACACATATTTATTTAACTGTAATACTTCGATCAAACACATATTTATTTAACTGTAATACTTCGATCAAACACATATTTATTTAACTGTAATACTTCGATCAAACACATATTTATTTAACTGTAATACTTCGATCAAACACATATTTATTTAACTGTAATACTTCGATCAAACACATATTTATTTAACTGTAATACTTCGATCAAACACATATTTATTTAACTGTAATACTTAGATCAAACACATATTTATTTAACTGTAATACTTCGATCAAACACATATTTATTTAACTGTAATACTTCGATCAAACACATATTTATTTAACTGTAATACTTAGATCAAACACATATTTATTTAACTGTAATACTTCGATCAAACACATATTTATTTAACTGTAATACTTAGATCAAACACATATTTATTTAAATGTAATACTTCGATCAAACACATATTTATTTAACTGTAATACTTAGATCAAACACATATTTATTTAACTGTAATACTTCGATCAAACAAATATTTATTTAACTGTAATACTTCGATCAAACACATATTTATTTAACTGTAATACTTCGATCAAACACATATTTATTTAACTGTAATACTTCGATCAAACACATATTTATTTAACTGTAATACTTAGATCAAACACATATTTATTTAACTGTAATACTTAGATCAAACACAAATTTATTTAACTGTAATACTTAGATCAAACACATATTTATTAAACTGTAATACTTAGATCAAACACACATTTATTTAACTGTAATACTTAGATCAAACACATATTTATTTAACTGTAATACTTAGATCAAACACATATTTATTTAACTGTAATACTTAGATCAAACACATATTTATTTAACTGTAGGCTAATACTTAGATCAAACACATATTTATTTAACTGTAATACTTCGATCAAACACATATTTATTTAACTGTAATACTTCGATCAAACACATATTTATTTAACTGTAATACTTCGATCAAACACATATTTATTTAACTGTAATACTTAGATCAAACACATATTTATTTAACTGTAATACTTCGATCAAACACATATTTATTTAACTGTAATACTTAGATCAAACACATATTTATTTAACTGTAATACTTCGATCAAACACATATTTATTTAACTGTAATACTTAGATCAAACACACATTTATTTAACTGTAATACTTAGATCAAACACATATTTATTTAACTGTAATACTTAGATCAAACACATATTTATTTAACTGTAATACTTCGATCAAACACATATTTATTTAACTGTAATACTTCGATCAAACACATATTTATTTAACTGTAATACTTAGATCAAAAACATATTTATTTAACTGTAATACTTCGATCAAACACATATTTATTTAACTGTAATACTTCGATCAAACACATATTTATTTAACTGTAATACTTAGATCAAACACATATTTATTTAACTGTAATACTTCGATCAAACACATATTTATTTAACTGTAATACTTAGATCAAACACATATTTATTTAAATGTAATACTTCGATCAAACACATATTTATTTAACTGTAATACTTAGATCAAACACATATTTATTTAACTGCAATACTTCGATCAAACAAATATTTATTTAACTGTAATACTTCGATCAAACACATATTTATTTAACTGTAATACTTCGATCAAACACATATTTATTTAACTGTAATACTTCGATCAAACACATATTTATTTAACTGTAATACTTAGATCAAACACATATTTATTTAACTGTAATACTTAGATCAAACACAAATTTATTTAACTGTAATACTTAGATCAAACACATATTTATTAAACTGTAATACTTAGATCAAACACACATTTATTTAACTGTAATACTTAGATCAAACACATATTTATTTAACTGTAATACTTAGATCAAACACATATTTATTTAACTGTAATACTTAGATCAAACACATATTTATTTAACTGTAGGCTAATACTTAGATCAAACACATATTTATTTAACTGTAATACTTCGATCAAACACATATTTATTTAACTGTAATACTTCGATCAAACACATATTTATTTAACTGTAATACTTCGATCAAACACATATTTATTTAACTGTAATACTTCGATCAAACACATATTTATTTAACTGTAATACTTCGATCAAACACATATTTATTTAACTGTAATACTTCGATCAAACACATATTTATTTAACTGTAATACTTAGATCAAACACATATTTATTTAACTGTAATACTTCGATCAAACACATATTTATTTAACTGTAATACTTCGATCAAACACATATTTATTTAACTGTAATACTTAGATCAAACACATATTTATTTAACTGTAATACTTCGATCAAACACATATTTATTTAACTGTAATACTTAGATCAAACACATATTTATTTAAATGTAATACTTCGATCAAACACATATTTATTTAACTGTAATACTTAGATCAAACACATATTTATTTAACTGTAATACTTCGATCAAACAAATATTTATTTAACTGTAATACTTCGATCAAACACATATTTATTTAACTGTAATACTTAGATCAAACACATATTTATTTAACTGTAATACTTCGATCAAACACATATTTATTTAACTGTAATACTTAGATCAAACACATATTTATTTAACTGTAATACTTAGATCAAACACAAATTTATTTAACTGTAATACTTAGATCAAACACATATTTATTAAACTGTAATACTTAGATCAAACACACATTTATTTAACTGTAATACTTAGATCAAACACATATTTATTTAACTGTAATACTTAGATCAAACACATATTTATTTAACTGTAATACTTAGATCAAACACATATTTATTTAACTGTAGGCTAATACTTAGATCAAACACATATTTATTTAACTGTAATACTTCGATCAAACACATATTTATTTAACTGTAATACTTCGATCAAACACATATTTATTTAACTGTAATACTTCGATCAAACACATATTTATTTAACTGTAATACTTAGATCAAACACATATTTATTTAACTGTAATACTTCGATCAAACACATATTTATTTAACTGTAATACTTAGATCAAACACATATTTATTTAACTGTAATACTTCGATCAAACACATATTTATTAAACTGTAATACTTAGATCAAACACACATTTATTTAACTGTAATACTTAGATCAAACACATATTTATTTAACTGTAATACTTAGATCAAACACATATTTATTTAACTGTAATACTTCGATCAAACACATATTTATTTAACTGTAATACTTCGATCAAACACATATTTATTTAACTGTAATACTTAGATCAAAAACATATTTATTTAACTGTAATACTTCGATCAAACACATATTTATTTAACTGTAATACTTCGATCAAACACATATTTATTTAACTGTAATACTTAGATCAAACACATATTTATTTAACTGTAATACTTCGATCAAACACATATTTATTTAACTGTAATACTTAGATCAAACACATATTTATTTAAATGTAATACTTCGATCAAACACATATTTATTTAACTGTAATACTTAGATCAAACACATATTTATTTAACTGCAATACTTCGATCAAACAAATATTTATTTAACTGTAATACTTCGATCAAACACATATTTATTTAACTGTAATACTTCGATCAAACACATATTTATTTAACTGTAATACTTCGATCAAACACATATTTATTTAACTGTAATACTTAGATCAAACACATATTTATTTAACTGTAATACTTAGATCAAACACAAATTTATTTAACTGTAATACTTAGATCAAACACATATTTATTAAACTGTAATACTTAGATCAAACACACATTTATTTAACTGTAATACTTAGATCAAACACATATTTATTTAACTGTAATACTTAGATCAAACACATATTTATTTAACTGTAATACTTAGATCAAACACATATTTATTTAACTGTAGGCTAATACTTAGATCAAACACATATTTATTTAACTGTAATACTTCGATCAAACACATATTTATTTAACTGTAATACTTCGATCAAACACATATTTATTTAACTGTAATACTTCGATCAAACACATATTTATTTAACTGTAATACTTCGATCAAACACATATTTATTTAACTGTAATACTTCGATCAAACACATATTTATTTAACTGTAATACTTCGATCAAACACATATTTATTTAACTGTAATACTTAGATCAAACACATATTTATTTAACTGTAATACTTCGATCAAACACATATTTATTTAACTGTAATACTTCGATCAAACACATATTTATTTAACTGTAATACTTAGATCAAACACATATTTATTTAACTGTAATACTTCGATCAAACACATATTTATTTAACTGTAATACTTAGATCAAACACATATTTATTTAAATGTAATACTTCGATCAAACACATATTTATTTAACTGTAATACTTAGATCAAACACATATTTATTTAACTGTAATACTTCGATCAAACAAATATTTATTTAACTGTAATACTTCGATCAAACACATATTTATTTAACTGTAATACTTAGATCAAACACATATTTATTTAACTGTAATACTTCGATCAAACACATATTTATTTAACTGTAATACTTAGATCAAACACATATTTATTTAACTGTAATACTTAGATCAAACACAAATTTATTTAACTGTAATACTTAGATCAAACACATATTTATTAAACTGTAATACTTAGATCAAACACACATTTATTTAACTGTAATACTTAGATCAAACACATATTTATTTAACTGTAATACTTAGATCAAACACATATTTATTTAACTGTAATACTTAGATCAAACACATATTTATTTAACTGTAGGCTAATACTTAGATCAAACACATATTTATTTAACTGTAATACTTCGATCAAACACATATTTATTTAACTGTAATACTTCGATCAAACACATATTTATTTAACTGTAATACTTCGATCAAACACATATTTATTTAACTGTAATACTTCGATCAAACACATATTTATTTAACTGTAATACTTCGATCAAACACATATTTATTTAACTGTAATACTTCGATCAAACACATATTTATTTAACTGTAATACTTAGATCAAACACATATTTATTTAACTGTAATACTTCGATCAAACACATATTTATTTAACTGTAATACTTCGATCAAACACATATTTATTTAACTGTAATACTTAGATCAAACACATATTTATTTAACTGTAATACTTCGATCAAACACATATTTATTTAACTGTAATACTTAGATCAAACACATATTTATTTAAATGTAATACTTCGATCAAACACATATTTATTTAACTGTAATACTTAGATCAAACACATATTTATTTAACTGTAATACTTCGATCAAACAAATATTTATTTAACTGTAATACTTCGATCAAACACATATTTATTTAACTGTAATACTTCGATCAAACACATATTTATTTAACTGTAATACTTCGATCAAACACATATTTATTTAACTGTAATACTTAGATCAAACACATATTTATTTAACTGTAATACTTAGATCAAACACAAATTTATTTAACTGTAATACTTAGATCAAACACATATTTATTAAACTGTAATACTTAGATCAAACACACATTTATTTAACTGTAATACTTAGATCAAACACATATTTATTTAACTGTAATACTTAGATCAAACACATATTTATTTAACTGTAATACTTAGATCAAACACATATTTATTTAACTGTAGGCTAATACTTAGATCAAACACATATTTATTTAACTGTAATACTTCGATCAAACACATATTTATTTAACTGTAATACTTCGATCAAACACATATTTATTTAACTGTAATACTTCGATCAAACACATATTTATTTAACTGTAATACTTCGATCAAACACATATTTATTTAACTGTAATACTTCGATCAAACACATATTTATTTAACTGTAATACTTCGATCAAACACATATTTATTTAACTGTAATACTTAGATCAAACACATATTTATTTAACTGTAATACTTCGATCAAACACATATTTATTTAACTGTAATACTTCGATCAAACACATATTTATTTAACTGTAATACTTAGATCAAACACATATTTATTTAACTGTAATACTTCGATCAAACACATATTTATTTAACTGTAATACTTAGATCAAACACATATTTATTTAAATGTAATACTTCGATCAAACACATATTTATTTAACTGTAATACTTAGATCAAACACATATTTATTTAACTGTAATACTTCGATCAAACAAATATTTATTTAACTGTAATACTTCGATCAAACACATATTTATTTAACTGTAATACTTAGATCAAACACATATTTATTTAACTGTAATACTTCGATCAAACACATATTTATTTAACTGTAATACTTAGATCAAACACATATTTATTTAACTGTAATACTTAGATCAAACACAAATTTATTTAACTGTAATACTTAGATCAAACACATATTTATTAAACTGTAATACTTAGATCAAACACACATTTATTTAACTGTAATACTTAGATCAAACACATATTTATTTAACTGTAATACTTAGATCAAACACATATTTATTTAACTGTAATACTTAGATCAAACACATATTTATTTAACTGTAGGCTAATACTTAGATCAAACACATATTTATTTAACTGTAATACTTCGATCAAACACATATTTATTTAACTGTAATACTTCGATCAAACACATATTTATTTAACTGTAATACTTCGATCAAACACATATTTATTTAACTGTAATACTTCGATCAAACACATATTTATTTAACTGTAATACTTCGATCAAACACATATTTATTTAACTGTAATACTTAGATCAAACACATATTTATTTAACTGTAATACTTCGATCAAACACATATTTATTAAACTGTAATACTTCGATCAAACACATATTTATTTAACTGTAATACTTCGATCAAACACATATTTATTTAACTGTAATACTTAGATCAAACACATATTTATTTAACTGTAATACTTCGATCAAACACATATTTATTTAACTGTAATACTTCGATCAAACACATATTTATTTAACTGTAATACTTAGATCAAACACATATTTATTTAACTGTAATACTTCGATCAAACACATATTTATTTAACTGTAATACTTAGATCAAACACATATTTATTTAAATGTAATACTTCGATCAAACACATATTTATTTAACTGTAATACTTAGATCAAACACATATTTATTTAACTGTAATACTTCGATCAAACAAATATTTATTTAACTGTAATACTTCGATCAAACACATATTTATTTAACTGTAATACTTCGATCAAACACATATTTATTTAACTGTAATACTTCGATCAAACACATATTTATTTAACTGTAATACTTAGATCAAACACATATTTATTTAACTGTAATACTTAGATCAAACACAAATTTATTTAACTGTAATACTTAGATCAAACACATATTTATTAAACTGTAATACTTAGATCAAACACACATTTATTTAACTGTAATACTTAGATCAAACACATATTTATTTAACTGTAATACTTAGATCAAACACATATTTATTTAACTGTAATACTTAGATCAAACACATATTTATTTAACTGTAGGCTAATACTTAGATCAAACACATATTTATTTAACTGTAATACTTCGATCAAACACATATTTATTTAACTGTAATACTTCGATCAAACACATATTTATTTAACTGTAATACTTCGATCAAACACATATTTATTTAACTGTAATACTTCGATCAAACACATATTTATTTAACTGTAATACTTCGATCAAACACATATTTATTTAACTGTAATACTTCGATCAAACACATATTTATTTAACTGTAATACTTAGATCAAACACATATTTATTTAACTGTAATACTTCGATCAAACACATATTTATTTAACTGTAATACTTCGATCAAACACATATTTATTTAACTGTAATACTTAGATCAAACACATATTTATTTAACTGTAATACTTCGATCAAACACATATTTATTTAACTGTAATACTTAGATCAAACACATATTTATTTAAACTGTAATACTTCGATCAAACACATATTTATTTAACTGTAATACTTAGATCAAACACATATTTATTTAACTGTAATACTTCGATCAAACAAATATTTATTTAACTGTAATACTTCGATCAAACACATATTTATTTAACTGTAATACTTAGATCAAACACATATTTATTTAACTGTAATACTTCGATCAAACACATATTTATTTAACTGTAATACTTAGATCAAACACATATTTATTTAACTGTAATACTTAGATCAAACACAAATTTATTTAACTGTAATACTTAGATCAAACACATATTTATTAAACTGTAATACTTAGATCAAACACACATTTATTTAACTGTAATACTTAGATCAAACACATATTTATTTAACTGTAATACTTAGATCAAACACATATTTATTTAACTGTAATACTTAGATCAAACACATATTTATTTAACTGTAGGCTAATACTTAGATCAAACACATATTTATTTAACTGTAATACTTCGATCAAACACATATTTATTTAACTGTAATACTTCGATCAAACACATATTTATTTAACTGTAATACTTCGATCAAACACATATTTATTTAACTGTAATACTTAGATCAAACACATATTTATTTAACTGTAATACTTCGATCAAACACATATTTATTTAACTGTAATACTTAGATCAAACACATATTTATTTAACTGTAATACTTCGATCAAACACATATTTATTAAACTGTAATACTTAGATCAAACACACATTTATTTAACTGTAATACTTAGATCAAACACATATTTATTTAACTGTAATACTTAGATCAAACACATATTTATTTAACTGTAATACTTCGATCAAACACATATTTATTTAACTGTAATACTTCGATCAAACACATATTTATTTAACTGTAATACTTAGATCAAAAACATATTTATTTAACTGTAATACTTCGATCAAACACATATTTATTTAACTGTAATACTTCGATCAAACACATATTTATTTAACTGTAATACTTAGATCAAACACATATTTATTTAACTGTAATACTTCGATCAAACACATATTTATTTAACTGTAATACTTAGATCAAACACATATTTATTTAAATGTAATACTTCGATCAAACACATATTTATTTAACTGTAATACTTAGATCAAACACATATTTATTTAACTGCAATACTTCGATCAAACAAATATTTATTTAACTGTAATACTTCGATCAAACACATATTTATTTAACTGTAATACTTCGATCAAACACATATTTATTTAACTGTAATACTTCGATCAAACACATATTTATTTAACTGTAATACTTAGATCAAACACATATTTATTTAACTGTAATACTTAGATCAAACACAAATTTATTTAACTGTAATACTTAGATCAAACACATATTTATTAAACTGTAATACTTAGATCAAACACACATTTATTTAACTGTAATACTTAGATCAAACACATATTTATTTAACTGTAATACTTAGATCAAACACATATTTATTTAACTGTAATACTTAGATCAAACACATATTTATTTAACTGTAGGCTAATACTTAGATCAAACACATATTTATTTAACTGTAATACTTCGATCAAACACATATTTATTTAACTGTAATACTTCGATCAAACACATATTTATTTAACTGTAATACTTCGATCAAACACATATTTATTTAACTGTAATACTTCGATCAAACACATATTTATTTAACTGTAATACTTCGATCAAACACATATTTATTTAACTGTAATACTTCGATCAAACACATATTTATTTAACTGTAATACTTAGATCAAACACATATTTATTTAACTGTAATACTTCGATCAAACACATATTTATTTAACTGTAATACTTCGATCAAACACATATTTATTTAACTGTAATACTTAGATCAAACACATATTTATTTAACTGTAATACTTCGATCAAACACATATTTATTTAACTGTAATACTTAGATCAAACACATATTTATTTAAATGTAATACTTCGATCAAACACATATTTATTTAACTGTAATACTTAGATCAAACACATATTTATTTAACTGTAATACTTCGATCAAACAAATATTTATTTAACTGTAATACTTCGATCAAACACATATTTATTTAACTGTAATACTTAGATCAAACACATATTTATTTAACTGTAATACTTCGATCAAACACATATTTATTTAACTGTAATACTTAGATCAAACACATATTTATTTAACTGTAATACTTAGATCAAACACAAATTTATTTAACTGTAATACTTAGATCAAACACATATTTATTAAACTGTAATACTTAGATCAAACACACATTTATTTAACTGTAATACTTAGATCAAACACATATTTATTTAACTGTAATACTTAGATCAAACACATATTTATTTAACTGTAATACTTAGATCAAACACATATTTATTTAACTGTAGGCTAATACTTAGATCAAACACATATTTATTTAACTGTAATACTTCGATCAAACACATATTTATTTAACTGTAATACTTCGATCAAACACATATTTATTTAACTGTAATACTTCGATCAAACACATATTTATTTAACTGTAATACTTCGATCAAACACATATTTATTTAACTGTAATACTTCGATCAAACACATATTTATTTAACTGTAATACTTCGATCAAACACATATTTATTTAACTGTAATACTTAGATCAAACACATATTTATTTAACTGTAATACTTCGATCAAACACATATTTATTTAACTGTAATACTTCGATCAAACACATATTTATTTAACTGTAATACTTAGATCAAACACATATTTATTTAACTGTAATACTTCGATCAAACACATATTTATTTAACTGTAATACTTAGATCAAACACATATTTATTTAAATGTAATACTTCGATCAAACACATATTTATTTAACTGTAATACTTAGATCAAACACATATTTATTTAACTGTAATACTTCGATCAAACAAATATTTATTTAACTGTAATACTTCGATCAAACACATATTTATTTAACTGTAATACTTCGATCAAACACATATTTATTTAACTGTAATACTTCGATCAAACACATATTTATTTAACTGTAATACTTAGATCAAACACATATTTATTTAACTGTAATACTTAGATCAAACACAAATTTATTTAACTGTAATACTTAGATCAAACACATATTTATTAAACTGTAATACTTAGATCAAACACACATTTATTTAACTGTAATACTTAGATCAAACACATATTTATTTAACTGTAATACTTAGATCAAACACATATTTATTTAACTGTAATACTTAGATCAAACACATATTTATTTAACTGTAGGCTAATACTTAGATCAAACACATATTTATTTAACTGTAATACTTCGATCAAACACATATTTATTTAACTGTAATACTTCGATCAAACACATATTTATTTAACTGTAATACTTCGATCAAACACATATTTATTTAACTGTAATACTTCGATCAAACACATATTTATTTAACTGTAATACTTCGATCAAACACATATTTATTTAACTGTAATACTTCGATCAAACACATATTTATTTAACTGTAATACTTAGATCAAACACATATTTATTTAACTGTAATACTTCGATCAAACACATATTTATTTAACTGTAATACTTCGATCAAACACATATTTATTTAACTGTAATACTTAGATCAAACACATATTTATTTAACTGTAATACTTCGATCAAACACATATTTATTTAACTGTAATACTTAGATCAAACACATATTTATTTAAATGTAATACTTCGATCAAACACATATTTATTTAACTGTAATACTTAGATCAAACACATATTTATTTAACTGTAATACTTCGATCAAACAAATATTTATTTAACTGTAATACTTCGATCAAACACATATTTATTTAACTGTAATACTTAGATCAAACACATATTTATTTAACTGTAATACTTCGATCAAACACATATTTATTTAACTGTAATACTTAGATCAAACACATATTTATTTAACTGTAATACTTAGATCAAACACAAATTTATTTAACTGTAATACTTAGATCAAACACATATTTATTAAACTGTAATACTTAGATCAAACACACATTTATTTAACTGTAATACTTAGATCAAACACATATTTATTTAACTGTAATACTTAGATCAAACACATATTTATTTAACTGTAATACTTAGATCAAACACATATTTATTTAACTGTAGGCTAATACTTAGATCAAACACATATTTATTTAACTGTAATACTTCGATCAAACACATATTTATTTAACTGTAATACTTCGATCAAACACATATTTATTTAACTGTAATACTTCGATCAAACACATATTTATTTAACTGTAATACTTCGATCAAACACATATTTATTTAACTGTAATACTTCGATCAAACACATATTTATTTAACTGTAATACTTCGATCAAACACATATTTATTTAACTGTAATACTTCGATCAAACACATATTTATTTAACTGTAATACTTCGATCAAACACATATTTATTTAACTGTAATACTTCGATCAAACACATATTTATTTAACTGTAATACTTAGATCAAACACATATTTATTTAACTGTAATACTTCGATCAAACACATATTTATTTAACTGTAATACTTCGATCAAACACATATTTATTTAACTGTAATACTTAGATCAAACACATATTTATTTAACTGTAATACTTCGATCAAACACATATTTATTTAACTGTAATACTTAGATCAAACACATATTTATTTAAATGTAATACTTCGATCAAACACATATTTATTTAACTGTAATACTTAGATCAAACACATATTTATTTAACTGTAATACTTCGATCAAACAAATATTTATTTAACTGTAATACTTCGATCAAACACATATTTATTTAACTGTAATACTTAGATCAAACACATATTTATTTAACTGTAATACTTCGATCAAACACATATTTATTTAACTGTAATACTTAGATCAAACACATATTTATTTAACTGTAATACTTAGATCAAACACAAATTTATTTAACTGTAATACTTAGATCAAACACATATTTATTAAACTGTAATACTTAGATCAAACACACATTTATTTAACTGTAATACTTAGATCAAACACATATTTATTTTAACTGTAATACTTAGATCAAACACATATTTATTTAACTGTAATACTTAGATCAAACACATATTTATTTAACTGTACAATACTTAGATCAAACACATATTTATTTAACTGTAATACTTCGATCAAACACATATTTATTTAACTGTAATACTTCGATCAAACACATATTTATTTAACTGTAATACTTCGATCAAACACATATTTATTTAACTGTAATACTTAGATCAAACACATATTTATTTAACTGTAATACTTCGATCAAACACATATTTATTTAACTGTAATACTTCGATCAAACACATATTTATTTAACTGTAATACTTAGATCAAACACATATTTATTAACTGTAATACTTCGAACAAACACATATTTATTTAACTGTATACTTAGATCAAACACATATTTATTTAAATGTAATACTTCGATCAAACACATATTTATTTAACTGTAATACTTCGATCAAACACATATTTATTTAACTGTAATACTTCGATCAAACAAATATTTATTTAACTGTAATACTTCGATCAAACACATATTTATTTAACTGTAATACTTAGATCAAAACACATATTTATTAACTGTAAATACTTCGATCAAACACATATTTATTTAACTGTA
>CALYLW010001864.1:0-86044 GCA_944989445.1 Ampullaceana balthica
ACGCCCTTATTTACTATGGGGATGGTGTCTTTCTGTCTTATATAAATGGCCTTTAAGTATCGGAGAATAATTTTCCTAACTATAGCCTACCTTGCAATGCATAAACATTTACTTTGTTATCATAATTATTGGGTTATCCCTCACTTTGAAGTTATTTGACACTCCTTTTTTGAACCTTCAAATTCTGCCCTTGTAATCACAACATTATATTTACATATTATTTAGGTCATTTGATAAAATCCTTTGAATATTGTGTTAATTTTTTACCTTCTGTGGATAAAGTATTATTACCTTATCTCCTCTTTTAAAGTAATTGACAGTTGTATTGATATGCTAGTATGCCTTATCTTTTGATGTTTTCGCATTTGTACTGGCTTGGTTTATTTCACATCAGTTTTTAATCTTTTTCTATTGTCAATAATGTTTAATGAATGGTTTTGTTTTCTTCTTTAGTATTTTCGTTTTAAAAACAAATGTTAATATTGTGATTGGCCCTTTTATCCTTCCTTTTTAATTTTTTAAAATGTTTTTAAAGAATTAAAGAACTGGCATTGTTTCATTTGGAACAATCTTGATATTTTTTTTTCCAAAGATCTACTTAGATCCTAGTGATTAAATGATATAATTTTATAATTTTATGTTCATTTTTTATATTTATATGAAGCTTATCCACTTTATTATGAAATAACTAGCAAAACACACGCCCTGTGCAGCTTCAAAATAGTATTTTGTTAGCGTTGGAAATCAGCTTACCAATGTTTTTTAAAAAAGATTAACCCATAAGTAACAAAGACCATCGAAACGTTCAATATAATGACTGACACTTGCGTCATACCATCGGAATAAGTACGTTCTTTTGTTTCTGAAGCCTTATTTCCGAATTCCGTAAATATGGGGCAATAAATTAAAAGTTAACATATATAATGTTGTCGACCATTATGATTTTGAAGCTTTGAATTTCAAATGAAACTTGCTTAACTTTTGGACATCACAGTTTCAATGCACTATGGTTTTTAAAGATGAGCAATTAAGATCATAGGTACCAAGTTTGATCAAGAACATTTATTGTAACATGAAATATTTGTGGTAATGTACTCAGCAATTTCCCAAAATTTCATGACAATCTGATAAATAAAATATAAATTTATAATGAATAAATTTAAAAAAAAGACATTAAAGGCCACTAGGCCCAAACGGTGCAAGATGTAAAGTTCAAACACCTTCGCTGTCAATCAAGATCATAATGAAAATATCTCATAAATTGTTCAAGATTGTGTAGAATCAACTTTTAAATAAAATCTGAAACGTTAACGCAAAACCTTATATTGGCTCTAGGGCGAAAAGTTTTCTCTCACTAATCTACCCCTCCCTGTGGAAATATACAGTTAGAAGTGAGAGAGTGGTCGACCCAAAGTGATCCGGAGAAGAGACCTGGAGGCAGACTCCGAAAAGAGTGGGCACAGCTTGGGACTAGGGCTGTCAATATTGTTGAAAAATGCTGCCCGGTTACTTGTCAAAATTTCGAACGGGTACCTTGTTACCCGTTCGAAACGCAACATAATTTTCGCCGTCATAACCGATATACAATGTTACCTAGCCACCATCCATGCACCTCATTTCACACAGTAGCCAATAGCATGCATCCAGTAACATACTACAGTATACCCTAATCTATTTGTGGTTCCCTATTTGCGACCCTGCATATTCGATGGGTTAGGCTCTTAACCCTATCACATCGTACTGTACTGTACTGTGCTATTATTACCTATTCGGTGCGTACCGTATTTATCTGTCAAGGTTTCCTTTTAAATTCGTTCCATATTCTGTCAATTCTAATACATATTTTGTACGCATAGAAAATGTCTTTACGATACAGTAATACAGTATGGGTAACTATGCGTTGCAACTGTCCTGTTGTACTTAACGTTACTTTTTGATTTTGATTAAAATCATAGTTGCAGTACAAGATTAAAATATGTTTACATTATCATTACTACATTAGTGAAATACAAAGCTGTATGCAATATTGCTACATTATTACTGTATTGAGTAAGAGTGTCTTTAGAGAGTGTTTTGGAAGCATTTAGTAACATATATTATATCCCACATAGGCCTTTTAAAACTGCATCCCTATTCATGGTTTTTCGCTATTCGCGGAAAGGGGGGGGGGTAAAGTAAAAAACGTAACAGCCCCTCCGCCGCTAATAGCAAGGGAAAAGTGTAGTGAACTTAAATGCACCAAAAAGTTCAAGATATTGGGTAGAGCTGCAGTTTGTCCATCAACTTTATGCATAGCGGCCTGATGAAGTTTGATCGCGCTAGTCTTGCCGCCATTCACCGAAAAAATTTCATCACAAAGATTGTATTTTGCCGTGTCTCTGTCAACTCACTTGGAGTCATTCCCCATGCACTGTAAAAAATGCAATGTATTCTAACACGTTTATACCGTTATTTTACACTAAACTGCTGTAAATGAATTTTTTTTTACTGTTTTTTTTTAAAAACAGTAACGTAATGTAATTTAAGTTCATTTACAATAAAATCCGGTATTAATTTATACTGTAAAAAATATAATGTTTTTTTAACACATTTATACTGTTATTTAACGCTAAATGGTTGTAAATGACTACTTTTCACTGTTTTCCCTTTTTTAACAGTAATGGAGTGTAATCAATGTTCGTCTATAAATATTTTCAATACAGTATATAAATAAATAAATGCAAGACGTTTTATGGGTTACTAAACATTATATTATCCGATAGACATAAACATTTTGGAGGTTGTTGAGTTTACTACCGTGAAGGACAATGACAAATATTTTGACCTGGTGCCCAAAGTGGCGTTTTTTTCTTTTATATGAGCTATTTAAAAAAATATTTTACGGACAGACAAACAGACAAAAAGGACCGAAAGTAAGTTATTAAAAAACGTGGTAAAGAGTGATCATTCGATAGTCGTAAACTCAAGTCCTAGTATTAGTATTAGCAGTCTAGTCTTAACTTACATTTAATTCTTTTTTTTTCTTTGGTCCTTACGAAATAATATGCCTTTGTATTTATTAGTAATATACTATTACTAATATCATGATTTTAAATATAATTACAGCTTTCGTATTAAATACTATAAATAATTTTTAATAAATAATTGATTTCCTTCAAAATATGATTAGCCTTATAAGGGTTTTAATTTTAAATTATACTTGCACTAATTAGGCCGGTGAACCTTAATGTGTTTTCTTTTCTTATGTAAGCTAAAAAATGTTATTTTATTCACCCGATCGCAATGAAATTTTGGAAAGCTGTTGAGTAAGCCTACACTCTCGCAAAAGTAAAGGTGTATAGTATTTTATTTTAAAATATAAAAATTACTTCAAGTTTTCTTTGAATATCTTTTTCTTCTGCCATTACTGCAATGCGTGACAGGTAATCTAGCTCAATTTAAAAATCAGTATTAATTATTTCACATTCACTGGGAACAGACACATTTTTTCCCACAAATTATCGAGTTCTGACATAATAATATTATAGATAAACATTAGGCATGATTCAGACTAAAATCTATACTGTAGGGGTTTTAAATTTAAAATGTTGCAACGTTTTGGCCCGGGAACCCATAATGATTAATTAATGAAGTTTTGTTTTTCTTATTTAAGCTATTCAATATAAATATTTTAGGGCTTCGGAAATTAACGATTAATTTCTAGATTAATCGTTTAAAAAAATTAACGATTAAATTATTTTTTAACGATTAGTCGACCCATCACTTAAAAATTATTGAAAGTCATGAAATAAAATTAAATTAAAAATTTTAATTTAATAGCGCCTGATAAATTACATGAACATTTTGGTTTTAAACTATTGACTGACGGGAATGTTCAAAATGTTGAAAACTTTTGCCTACCATGGTTCTAACACTTCGCCTACTTATCAAACCAAATGAAAAGCCTATTAAGCTAATGGCTGACTTCTTACCAATCTAACACTGTTAGTAACTAATTGTTAACTTTAAATACAGACTTTTTACTAAAGAACACAAGAAAAACAAGCAAATGGAAAAGGTGCGGCTTATAAGAGTGGATGGAGGATTGAAGGGGTATACAGGGCTGGATTAACCTACAGGCACGTGTCTTAGGCACCAAGCGTTTGGGGGGCAACACAAGTCCTCAAGAAAAATTTGTATATTTTCCATAATCGACATGACGTTAGCAAATCTCAAATGTAATATTAAATCGCAAAGGGGCTGATTAAATGAAAGGCTGATTGGGCTATAACCAAGGGCCCCCAATGATTTAAGACTAAATTCAGGGATCCCAAAATTATTAAATTGTATAATAAAGTGGCTGAACAGGGCCCCAGGTAGAATGGTTGCCAGGGGCTGCGTGCAATCTTAATCCACCCCTGAAATCGCTTTTAAAAGGGACAATTGAAAAATTTGGATCTTTACAAAAATTGAATTTTCTAGCGTTGCTGGATTTGGTCAGTCAGTTTTATTCATTTTTAGCATCACACATTGCGAAATAAGGAAATTCTGGGAAAGGAAATGCTTCTTATGTATCCCAAACTATATGTGAAGAACTGATTAAAATTATGTCCCCAAAAGTCCATTAAGTAATAATAGATGAAGTAAAGGATTCCGGTTATTTCAGCTTGTCAATACCCGATATTTCACTTATAGATCAGTTAAGCATTGTTCTTTGATGTGTTGTAGATGGAGAATTCAGATGTAGATGGAGAGCCCAATGAGCGCCTTTTGACTTTCTTGGAGCTGCAAAGTCACCAAGTGAAGGTATGGCTAAGCAAGAGTTGAAGTACTTACGTGAAGTTTGCAATATTGATTTTGCGAAATGCAGAGGTCAGTCCCGGATAACGCAACTAATATGTGTTGGTATTACAAGGGCATGCAGAAAAAATTCTAGAGGAAAATTAGTTTTATATCTGCATACCTTGTAAATTTCAGATCGATCGCATGTACCGTAATTGAATTATTGATTTTATAGATTATTTTATTTATCTCTTTTTTCTCTATGTATCATGTTATTTTTTGAGATAGAGTGTCGCGGTGCGTATTATATTGAACGACCTTTCTGTCGCGCAATAAGGTGCGTATTTTACTTACAACACTTTTTATAAACATATTCCTGATCGGTGCGCATTATATTAAACATGTTTTACGACACAACTACAATTTTGTATTGTTGGACGGTCTTGCGCTGTGTATTATAATGAACATTCTTTTAGTTACGTCTCGTACATAAAGGATTTATAGTCAAAATCTTGGTTTGTTACGTTTTTTAAAATTATCAGTTAAAACGTACACAAAATCCAAGTAGATCAATAATGAAATAAGAAAGGCTTGATTCCTTATCTTTTCTGATGATTGAGAGAGACATTTTGCGCAAACTTAACTTGGATGATGTACTTTGCCAGATGTAAATCTAGAATAAAGAACTTTAAAATGAAAAGGTTTGCTTTCTCTGACTTTCTCATCTATTAAAAAGTTACAGTATGTTTGTCTATTATTATTACAAAATTATTTAAATATTGATTTTAATACAGAAATAACTTATCGTAGGTTTTATTTGAGTGATACTAGTACAAACATATGTGTTAACAGCGGCGTCACTAGGTTGGGTGTCATCCAGTTCGGTAGTTCATGCTGTCGCCCCCTCACAACTTATTCCATAGACCTCCTCCTAGTATGCCAATGTCAAATAACGAGGCATACATAATTTTACCTTTTGGTGTCACCCGGTGCGGTCCGCACCTCCCGCAATCCCTTGTGACGCCCCTGTGTGTCAATGGGGGATTGGGACAGAATCCGGCCCTGGGTATAGATAAACAACATTGGCTTGTATCAATCGGTAACTCAGTGTGTCGGTGTATTTCAAAGCAAAGTTAGTGCCCTGTGAAAGAATAAAAGCAGGGGTGTTATTATTAATAATACAAAACACTTTCTTTTTCATTTATATGCGGTCAATCCTTATTCTCGGTCGTGTTTTCCTATTTTTGATTCCTTCAAAGAACCAACACCTATTTTTTTGCGACTTATGTTTATGTGCAGAGAAAAAAAAGATGTATCAAAATAAATTGTAGTATGTCAGGAGTGTATTTCCTGTCGACATATTTCTTTAAAGGCTTTTTGTGTTTAACTAATAACCAGCATATATTTCAAACAAAAACTTTAAAAAAAAATTGTTCGCAAACCGCAACGTGAACACAGAAGAGCCGCACTTTGGCCACCGTTGGTATAGACATTGCAGCCAAATTTTCACGGGTACCCGGGCGGAATTTTACTACCCGGATAATCGCACGGCAACGAGTACCCGGGTTTCCGGGGACCCGTTGACAGGCCTACTGGGGACAGTAAGAGAGAACGTAATGCCTGGAGAGCCTTTGTTCGTGGCCTACGCCCCAGATGGGACAACATGCGATGATGATGATGAGTGAGAGAATGATTACTGTAAAACATGTTTTCTTAAAACGATTTATCCTACCTTTACAATTCTGAGTCAGAAATTTTTTAAGAAAACAATTTTTAAAACAATATTAGTTATATAATAAATTTATTTAAAATATTATATTTTTACTTACACATTAACATAAACTGTAAACAAAAATTTCGATTTGCTGAGTTAACATCCCACTAAAAATTAAAATAAGTACGTCTTTTTGATGGTTACAACATGTTTCCTAAGCATTCAAGCTGTGTCCAAATTTAAAATATCAATGTGCGGTTTTTAAACGAAAACCGACATGACGTAGAGAATACAAACTAAATTAAAGACATGTCCAGGATGAAATCTATATTCAAAAACTCGTTTTAAAAAACTTTGCTTTTTTATCATTAGGTGAAAATCATTTACGTATATACTGCTGAAAACAATCCTATCGTAACTCTAATTTTATGCACACAAATCATTCTCATCTAATACATAATCGCCCTTCGTAGGCGTGTGTCTCCCCATTGAAATGCGCGCAAAAAGGCGCTCGAAAGGGGCGCAAAATTATTATAAATAAATAAAAAAATTTCGATGTAAAAAAAAATTACATGATGTCATTGTTTTAGAACAGAGCGTCAATTACCGAAACAACGCATGAACTATGCGTGTGTGTGAGCCTAGCCTTAGAAGGCTTTTGCACTAGTATATTATAAAAAGACATCCTAATACTGAACTGATCAATAATAACAGAACAAATTACTAGTGCTTCTGATCATATGAGTATAAATAAATAAATAAATTGATAATTTATATAACGCTGTATCACAGTAGGAATTGGGCTCACAACTTTTTACATGAAGATTATAACACATATATAAATATTAAATAAACATTAACATCATAACAATCACATAAATTACAGTGAGTTACACATGATCTACGTTAATCATTAAAAGAAATGTTGTTTCATTAATTTTGAAAATACATTTTGAAAAGATGTGTCTTAAGTGCAGTCTTTAAGGACTTAGTAGTTGGAATACTACGGATGTGTAATGGTAGAGAATTCTATTGTTTGGCTGCACAAAAAGAGAACAACATTTTTATCTCAGTTTTAGTGCGTGTCTTAGAAACCCTATACCAGGATGAAAAAGCGAAAATCAGTCTTTTATTTATTTTCCAGCAGTAAGAATTATTCGAACGGAAAAACTCTCCTAAATTGACAAGACTCCTTATCACAAATTGACCTCCATTAATTGTTATAATTAACTTCTCCTACAATCAACTTTTTACTGAATTACACAAATACTCCTACTTACTAGGCGTACTAGGAAATAATTTTCCTTACACGAATCAACTTATCTCCTAAATTTTACAAAAACACATGTGGAAGAAAATCAGAAGCCTAATGCTCTTTAAGGGTCTTCCTGGAAGACCCCCCCCCCAATGCCATCTGGCCACCTCCCCCAATGGGACTTAAAAGCTGGGACAAACAGTCGCTTCTGAAGCGGCCACCTGGGCATCCAGGACATAAAGTCGAAAATGCCTCCTAATAATTTGGACTCACAAGGAGGGGTGGAATTCCCTACACCGACCCACTACCACTTTGGCGCCACCCCGGCAAAGCACACGAGTGTCAGGGAAACATTATAGCTAATGGGGTTTTCCCGATGTGTATGTGTTTGTACGAGTCTGTGGTGGAGTGCGGAATAGTGCGCATGGTATGGAACACCATGACGTAGCATGAGAAGATGTGACGCGTGATAGTGAACGTGATGTAGGGACGGTCGAAAGGATCTAGTCAATTAGAGATTTGCTGTTGTTGCGTGCGGAAGGACCTTGTTGGACGTTAATAAAACTTATGTATGTTATAATGGTGTTGGAGTTACTTTGAGTTATAGCCTGTCCTTGTGGTCATTACAAGTACCCTGACAACGACGTAACATTGGGGGATACCGTTCAGGGATTAATTGTTGACGGAGGCAGCAAGTAACTCAAGGCTCCAGTAGACATTGAACGTCCTTTAAACAAGGTTAGTGTTGTAGTTCGCTCTACCGTCCTCAGTGACGAGCGTGCTGTCGGTGGCGTTCCAGTATTTCAACGCAGGTCTGTTCTACCCACGTCCAGAGTGGTGTAGGTGCCGTTTTAGTCCGTCAACGCAACGTGTGGCTGTTTTGTACACATCCAGTGTGTAGTTGTGATGTTCCTGTGAATCAACGCAACGTGGGGCTGTTCTGTACACATCCAGTGCACTGTCATGTTCCTGTAGATCAACGCCACGTGGGCCTGTACTGTACACATCCAGTGTGAAGTTGTGATGTTCCCGTAGATCAGCGCAACGTGGGGCTGTTCTGTACACATCCAGTGTGCAGTTGTGATTTTCCGGTAGATCAACGCAACGTGGGCCTGTTCTGTACACACCCAGTGTGCAGTTGTGATGTTCCTGTAGATCAGCGCAACGTGGGGCTGTTCTGTACACATCCAGTGTGCAGTTGTGATTTTCCGGTAGATCAACGCAACGTGGGCCTGTTCTGTACACACCCAGTGTGCAGTTGTGATGTTCCTGTAGATCAGTGGTTCCTAACCTTTTGGGTTCCATGCACCCCTTCAGATGCCAAAAAAAGTTCATGCACCCCCTCGTGAAACTTGCAGAAAATGCATCATAAACTATGTTTCTTTTAGGACACAACAGTTTTGACCATAGGCAACAGGGAATTTAGTGAGAGATCTGCTGCTGCTTATGATCAATCAGCGATTTAAATCTGGGGACTGTTTTGGACAAAGTAACTCTCATGTCATTCTCTGCATTCAACTTATTACTTTCCTTGGTTTTAATCGTCAAAGGTGTGGAGAATCCTGCTTCACATAGATAGGTTGTGGCAAATGTAAGGAGAGTCAGTACTGCCCTCTTGGCTAGTTGTGGGTAGGAATCTAGTAGGACGCACCAAAATTCAATCAAGGTATTGCAACTGAAGGCACTCCTCAGTACTTCTCTGGTTCTCAAATCAATCAGGTCATCTTTAGCTAAGTCACTGTCATCAATGTTGTCAAAGTCACAGAGAAAAGGATTGCGAATCCAAAGGTTTTTCCTAGCAATGTCTTGACAGAAATACCCATCAAAGGACCTTTGCAATGTTGAAAGGTGCTCTGCAATTTCCCCTTTGATGTTGTCAGGCAGTGATCCCTCAGTGCTTCCTTCTGCACCAGATATTACAACTTCATCTAAGAGTGGAAAGTTGGCCAAATTGGAATTTTCTGGTCGTCGTTGGAATAGTGGCACTTTGTTAAGTAAGGTTTGCAATCTCTCAGTAGCATCCATTACAGTAACAGCAGGTCCATGGAGAGATGTGTTCAACTCATTCAAGATGGTGAAGATGTCAGCCAGGTATGCCAAGTAATGAATGAAATTTGGACAGTCAAACTTGTCAGCATGGTCACTCTCTTTTTCTCGCAAGAAAATGGCAAGCTCCACTCTCAGTTCTACTAACCGAGAAAGTATCCATCCCCTGGACAACCAGCGCATCTCAGTGTGGTAGAGCAGAACTTCATGCTCAGAGACCACCTCCTGACAGAAGAACTTGAAGAGGCAGTGGTTCAAGGCATGTGAGCGGATAAAATTTACAACTTGGACTGCAGTAGAAAGAACTGACTTCAAGGTTGGAGGTTGAGTTTTGCTTGCCAGGGCCTGACGATGAAGGATACAGTGTGTAGTGACAATATCTGGAACTTCTTTCTTTAACAGTACTGAAACTCCGGACTTATTACCAAGCATGAAGGGAGCACCACCTGTGCAAATTGAAGAAATTCTTGAAGTCCAGTCAAACTGGTTTTCAATAAAGAATGCCCTGACTAGCTGCAGCACATCAACAGCTTCGGTAGTAGCTAGGAGTGGCTTACAAAAGAGAAATTCCTTCTTCAGCAATTCACTGAGGACATATCTCAGAAATACAAGAATCTGACAGCATTGTGCTACATCAGTGGATTCATCCAGCTGCATGCTAAATGGAAAAGGACTGCTTATCACCTCGCACAAGACTTGATCCAGAATGTCTGCAGCCATGTCACTAATCCTGGAATGAATAGTGTCATTGGACAAAGGAATTTTCTCAACCTGCTTCCTCTGCTGGTGACCACACATCAGTTCCACCATCTCCAGAGCACAAGGCTTCATCAAAGTTCTCCAATGGTGTGGGGCTTCTTGTTCTTTGCAATAAGATATGCAATCTTGAATGATGCCTCCAGTGCAGTTTTCTGTGACAAAGAAAATCCAAGCTTGGGCAAGGTACCTGAGGTCAAGAAGCGAGTTCTCTTCAGCTAGAAGACATCAACACAGTCCTTGGAATTGGATGGATGGACTTTCTCCAAGTTCTCTCGTAGTCTAACATGCTTCATGTTGTTATTGCACAGGATTTTTCCACAGAGGAAGCACTTAGGCTTTTGTGTTCCATCTCTCTCTCTCTCTCTCTCTCTCTCTTTTTTATTATTTACTAACGATTTTGAGGGGGTGATGACAATCGGAAATTCGTATCAGTCACAGGCAAATTTTTAACTTTTTTCTTCCTCATTTTTTTTTCTCTGAATGGTTCATGCACCCCCTGGAACCTGCTCATGCACCCCTTGGGGGTGCATGCACCACTGGTTAGGAACCCCTGCTGTAGATCAACGCAACGTAGGCCTGTTCTGTATACATCCAGTGTGCAGTTGTGATGTTCCTGTAGATCAACGCAACGTGGGCCTGTACGGTACACATCCAGTGTGCAGTTGTGATGTTCCTGTAGATCAGCGAAACGTGGGACTGTTCTGTACACATCCAGTGCGCTGTCATGTTCCTGTAGATCAACGCAACGTGGGCCTGTACTGCACACATCCAGTGTGCAGTTGTGATGTTCCTGTAGATCAGCGCAACGTGGGGCTGTTCTGTACACATCCAGTGCGCTGTCGTGTTCCCGTGAATCAACGCAACGTGTGCCTGCTCTGTACACATCCAGTGTGCGTTTGTAGTGTTCCTGTGGATCAGCGCAACGTGGATCTGATCTGTCCAGTTCCAGTGTGCTGTGGGGTAACCGTAGTGTCCATTCATCGAGCCGTTGAACTGTTTGCTTGCACCCTCGACTTTATTTTGGACACTTATGCTTTTGGTTGTTATGATTGACACTTATTTGGATGTGAATTCTGTTCTATAAACAGGCAAGTAAATATTCTCGTTTTTTAAGCATATAATAATTTGGTGGTTATTTGTAATTGATAAAGACGTTTTATCTAGACGGATTAATATGTCCCGGTACCGTGAACATAAAAATAGTAAAGAAAAAGCTATGAATGGTGAGGGCACGGCATTGGGATATAATGGTGTCCCGTATTCAAAATATATAAATGAGCAGAGATTCTGGCGGGAAAATATGGAAGAAGTGCAAATAAAATGGCGGAAAGAAGGTGAAAAAATACAGAGACAAAACGAAGAGAGACAGAGCCAACGAGAGAAAAAAAGATGAAAAGAAACGGAGACAATACGATAAGAGACAGAGACAATGGCGGGAAAATGATGAAGAGAAAAGAAGACAACGGGGTATTAAACGGGAACATTTAAAAAGTGATGACAGTGACTGTCAGGAAGTTTTGTACGGGGTAGCCAGCATCTATTGCGAGGACCCATACTTAACAAGGGACGTTTATAGGGTGGCTGATACATGAGCTGACTGCTTTGACTATTATACATATGACAACCCCTCAAAGCCAGTTTAAAGCGTAGAGCAGCGGTTCCCAAACTTTTTGTACTCTAGAGCACATTCTAAAATATCGTTAGGTTTGCAGGCACCACCTATTTGTAATAGACAAACTCCCATAACTTCTCATTTTCCCATAATTTATTTTCTTATATTCATAATTTATTAATAAATAATAAACAAAAATGTTTCAAAATAATAAAATTATTATTCAAATTGCATACACACAGATAAATGTATTTACAATATGTAAACAAAGTAAACAAAAAACACAAATACAAAGAAAACATTTTATAAAAATATATATCAATATGTAAATGTGATCTTTGGATTGCATTTCATTGGCCAGTGCCTCACAGTTAGGAGAGTAGGACGATAATCCTGTTAGCAAACAGTCATAAAGATGTTCATCGGTAAGTTGAGATCTATATCTTGAGTTTATTAAGTTCATGTTTGAAAACATTGATTCGCATAAATATCTCGAACCGACAAATCATTCAATTTTATATGCCGCTTTTTTTTTAAAATGTGAACTTTTATCTATCCACTGTATTCCAAAAGTCATCTGATATTAAGGATTTTGGCAAAAATATCATTCTTAATGTCCAAATTTTCTAACAATACAAGCGGGAATTTCCAATACATTTATTTGGCAAGTAAAAGGATTGATACAGAAGGAAACAATTGGCTCGATATGTGTAAACTGCAAACATATCTCTTCAAACTGTTTTTTTAACACATGAAGATGCTTAATAAATAATGACCTGTTTAATTCATTGTTTGCTACTTCGCATTTTCTTCATATGTGGGAAATGCAAGAAATAATGTTTATGAGCAAATTCTGTCTCTGTCGAATAGTGGCGGGCACATACGAATCGTTCCGCGGGCGCCATGGTGCCCGGGGGCACGGGGTTGGGAACCCATGGCGTAGAGTATAAGGGAGAGAAACTGCTTAATCAGTTGGACGAGGACAGGGCTTGGCAGTCCACGGAAAAAGAACGTTTTAAAAACGAAAACAGTGAAACAATATGAAGAAGATAAACGTGATATAATGAAAGGAAGTAGAGAAATACAAGAAGAAAATATGGTCGAGTTTTGTGGGTGGATGTGTCATGTTGTTAAATATGTTGTTTCACGCTACGCGGACGTGTAAAGGGGTGGGTCAAGATGTAATCCTGAAATATGGACAATGTAATAGCGACACCAGTTGCTATGGTAAAAAAGAAAAATGGGAAGGCCTGAACAATATATACAAGGAAAGGGTTCATGAGCATCAAGTAAATGATAAAATGCACTTTTTATTTTTGATGGGTGGTACAGACAAAAGAAATATACCCCCATCTGTACAACTGTGAAATTTTTATTTTTGTTCTGGTTTTATGTCATGTGTATTTTTTCTAATGATCATGAATTTTTTCTACAAATGTTTTGTTTATGTACGACGTGACTTGTGTAACATTTTAGAATCCTGGGGAATTGTATTGTTTGACATCAGCTGTTGGCATATTTTATGATGATTGAGTTTAATCTATTTTGTTGTGTATTACACATTATTTATGATATAATATTATACTGTTAAAGAAAAGCAGGGCAGTAGTGGTATGATATTATGCTGTTCCAATAATGTGTCTCGTGCTGGAGACAGAGAAGATATTATTACGTGAGCCAGGAGTGCTCAGTGGCTATTGATGTGTATATGTATATATAAAGGTTTAAAGAAGAGTTATGAATAATTACAAGAGGACAATAAACGAAGAATTCTTTATCAGAAAGAATTTGTGTGAGCCAGGGGAGCTCAGTATTGAGAATAATAATTTGTTATTATGTGAGCCAGTAGTGCTCAGTGGAAACTGATCTTTTTTGTTATGTATGGATAAGACATTATCCCATAACTTATGCCTCGCGCATTATCAAGAAATGAACAGGTGTTTTTAACTTTAGGTCTTGCCCTGAATGGGCCCTGGGGCCCTTAATGTCGTTTTTGCTAATATGAGCTATATAAAAATTAGGTTATACGTTAGCTACTGAGTAAATGATTAGATCTTAGCCAAACTTTTTATACAAAAACTTGGTAGCCCATATTAAAATACTTAAGGGCACTTAACTTTTAATGTCAATTTCTTCGGGACCGAGGGCCCCAAATGTCTTTTTTTGTGTATATGTTTAATATATTATTCCTATTCAATTTTTAAAGATTTATATCCACGATGAAACTGAAACAAAATGAACTGGTTTTTGAAATTGACATCTTGCACCGAACGGGCCCGGGGTCCCCTTAATCTATTTTCCTCCAAATATTAGCTATATAAAAATTAGTTTAAGCGTTAGATAATGAGCAAATAACTGGGCTTCGACCAATCTCAGTTTATGAAAACTTAAGAGCCTATATTAAATTACTATAGGCATAGGGCACTGAACTCCTAATGTCCCTACCTTCGGAGCTGGGCGCCCAAAACGTCATTTTTAACGTTAATAATTGTATTCCCTTTTCAATTTTACACGATATTGAGAAATATAACTTGAGTAAAATGGCAATACAAAACTAAATTATCACTCATTTTGAGGCTGGGGCCTTTCATATCGTTTCTTCTTTTGTAGGCTATCTAAATCTTAAATTATTTATCCGTTTGCTATGAAACTTGGACTTTTTTTCCCCACTTCCGCGAGGATTTCTGGCATAATTGTTTTTAAACATACCATACCACTCATTGGTTTCTTTAAATTTATTCATTTTTACTGAGATCGTTGCAACTCGCGACGGGTCTGCAAGTATGATATTTAATATTTTGTAGCTGTCAGCTTTTAAAAAAAATATGATTTCAGTACCATTATTGTAACAAATGAACTTCTAACTCACTCTTTGGCTTTAATAATTCATCACCAATGTTCAAACTCAGCGTTTAGATAGAAAGCTGCAATTTCGAATCTTGATTAGTTTTAGCTCTCTCAAACAATGAGGTTCGAAAAAATCATACTTTATTAAGCGCAAACAAAATTTTGCTATTTTGTTAGCAATCGTGCAAGATGGAGAGATGTTTTTTTTTAAATTCAGCTAATTTTTATTTTCCGTTCTTGTTTACTAAATCATATTTAATTTTAGTTTACTAACACACACTCAGATCTGACTGTCCCTCACACCTTGGTTTACAACGCCCCTACCAAGGATTTGCCACTTTATCATAAACATTTTTAAAAACGAATTGAACCTTTAACACTGGTTTGATAACTCACAGTGGAATGTCTGAGATCAGTGTTAACTGCACTCTTAATTTGTTAACAAGATGTTTGTCTGACATCTTGAAGACGGCTTTACCATAAAATAATTACATCACAAAAAAGTTGAGTAGGTAGATTGGAAGATTTGTTTATTTATGAATGTATTTAAAATAAGACATCATTTATAAAAAATTAAAAAAATTAGAATTAAAATAATAAATACAAATTGAAAATGAATTGTTTTAAGTTAGTACCGATACTTATAACGAGAAAACAAACTGATTTGTAGCCAAAAAAACATCCTGAGTGATATTTTGTGCAAGACTAAAATGTAACAACGACCATCTATTATTTTTAGTGAAAACCTTTATTATTTAAACTATTTAAAATAAATTATACTAGCTGACCCGCGGCGTAGCATACGCCGCTAATGATTTAGTGACGGGTGAAGACTTCCTGAAAGACACAGTTCTTATCTTATCTTATCTTATCTGTTTACAGACGCTCCTTCTATACAGAAGATTATTGCGTCCTACGCATATCTATGGTTTGTGTCTAGTCCTGCATTTTTATTAGAGATTTAAACGTTGATAAAGTGTTGGTTTTCCTGGATTCTTCAGGCAACCCATTCCACGCCCGAATTCCGGACGGGAAGAATGAAAATTTGTATGTGTTTGTTCTTGCATACGGAATAAGAAAGGTGTTTTTATCCTTATGTCTATCTGAGGGTTGTATTAAGTTATCTTTGTGTTGTATTTCTAAATTAGAATTAATTGCTTTATGTATGATTACTACTTTGCTCTTGGTTCTTCTATCCTCTAGTGTTTCAAGGTTTAATGATTTAACTAATGGTGTTATTCTTGTCAGTTTTGAATATTCTCCAGTAATGAATCTGGCAGCTCTTTTTTGAATTTGTTCTAGTTTATCAATGTTTTCTTTGGTGGATGGGTCCCATACAGAAGATGCATATTCTAGTACAGGTCTCACCAAAGTGAGGTAGCATTTTAGTTTTATATCTCTATTACATTTGTTAAAGTTTCTTTTTATAAAGCCTAAGGTTTTGTTTGATTTTTTAATAACATCATTGACATGGGGATTCCATGATAGTTTCTCATTTATTAAGACTCCTAAGTATTTTGCATCTTTAGTTTGGGTCAGTTCTTTTCCATGAATGTAATATTTTGAATTTATTTGTTTCTTTTTCTTTGTTACTCTTAACAGTTGACACTTTTCTGGGTGGAAAGACATACTCCAGTTAGTTTCCCATTTTATCAATTCATCTAAGTCTTTTTGTAAAATTTTGCTATCTTGCTCTGATTTAATTGTTCTATAGATTATACAATCATCAGCAAATAACCTAACTTTTGTACCTGTTGAGATGTTGTTGGGTAAATCATTAATATAGATCAAAAAGAGTAAGGGACCTAGCACAGTTCCTTGTGGAACTCCTGAGTTAACCTTTATTGGTGCAGATTTAGATCCATTAATTATTACAGTTTGCTCCCTGCCCAAAAGGAAGTCTTGGATCCAGTGATGTAAGGGACCTGAGATTCCAAAGTAGTTAAGTTTTTTAAGTAAACTAAGGTGGTGAACTTTGTCAAATGCTTTTGAGAAGTCAAGTAATATTGTGTCTATTTGATCATTATTGTCTAAGCCTTTTGATAATTCATCTATTAAACCTATTAATTGTGTTTCACATGATCTGTTTTTTTCTAAAGCCGTGTTGATGTGGGCATAGGGCATTATATTTTTCTAGGTGGCTAATTATTTTACTATATATTATGTGTTCTAGCAATTTACAGGTGATACTAGTAAGTGATACAGGTCTGTAATTACCAGGGTCTGATTTATCACCTTTCTTAAAGAGTGGAGTTACGTTTGCTAATTTCCAATCCTGGGGCACTTTACCTTGGTTAAGAGAGGCTTGAAAAAGAACTACAAGGATTGGGGACAGTTCATTGCTTAGTTCTTTTAATAACCTTGCAGGCAATTCATCTGGGCCAGTGGCTTTGTTTATTTTTAAGTTTTTTAGGAGTGAATGTATACCTATCTCGTTTACAGTTATGTTGTCTATTTCTTCCATTTTATTTAAATTTATTAAAACTTCCTTGTCGCCTGAGGCAGAGAATGATGATGCAAAGTATGTGTTAAGGATATTAGCTTTAGTCTCATTATCATTATAGGTTTTATCATTTGAGCCTTTTAGTGTGGCTATTCCTGTAGGTTCCATTTTTTTAGATTTGATAAAGGACCATAAGTTTTTATTGTTATCTTTAGAAATTAAATTGTTTATATATTCATTTTGGAGGTTTCGACTAAGTTTTTGTGTCAAGTATTTAATCTTTAAGTACTTTTTGTGTATCCTTTTTGAATTGGTAGCCTTAAATTTCTTAAATATGTTCTCTTTTTGTTTGCATAGCTTTTTTAAAATTAAAATTGAACCAGCATTTGTTAATTTTATTTGATGTTAATTTTGTTGGAACATTCTCATCCATAATAGTTTTTAGATTTGTTTTTATATCTTTCCAAATTTCTTCTACAGGGCACAGTTGGCCAAATGGGGTGGGTTTGGGCAAACGACTGTGAGTGAATGAAAAGAAGGAACTCTGGAGAGAGCAACATACAATTGTCCATGACTGAAAACAGGTTTTGGAAGATACAGGCATATCTTTTTGAACGTTTGGCCCTGTGCTTTATTTATTGTCATGGCAAAGGCTAATCTCACAGGGAATTGTCTGCGCGTAAAGGTAAAAGGCAAATTTGAATCTGATGGAGTCAGGGATATCCGGGGAATAAGGACAGTTTGTGAGGTAGCAGCTGCGATAGTTTTACACTCCAGTACGTTGAGGTGAATGCTGGTAACAGTCAGTCTAGTGCCATTACAGAGACCTCTTGCTGGCATGAGGTTTCTAAGAAGCATGACCACTGAACCAATTTTAATTTTCAGTTTATGCGGAGGCATGCCAGTAGGGGTAAGACTGTTCAGAAATTCTTCGGGGAATGAAAGTTGATCTGCGGGATCATCTGTGACGATGGAGTCAACGCTGGTGAAAGTTACTTCGTCGGTTGGGATACGTTTCAATACTTGTTCATTCAGGTGCAGGGAGTCTTCGTTCGTGACACTTAATATAGCTCGCGTACTGAGTTGTTCCGAAGTGACAGTTGAGAAGTCGAGGTCGCCATATAGTTGTTGAACGGGATCAGAATGAACAGGAAAACAATGTGAAGGTAATGTTACAGGAGTTCCATTTGTCCCGTCTCCAACATCGAGAAGCCATTTTGCGAAATGTTGTTCATCAGGAAGAGCTCTCATATTTTTCGTCAGTGTAAGTACATGCATGTGACGCCACAAAGATTGCTTGTTAATGCAACTGGCGACAGTGAGTGCTCGGGAGCCACGCATAATAACGGGGAGTATTTGTCGGAAATCTCCACCCAATAGTATTGTTTTCCCTCCAAATGGGTGCGTCTCACCTGTGAGATCACGTAACAACCTGTCATCTGCCTGGAATGCGTATGCATGTGTCATTGGCGCCTCGTCCCATATAATCAATTTGGATTGCAGAATATGTTGCGCGTGTTGCGAGTTAGGTTTGATATTGCATGTTGAAGTAGTAGTGAGCTTCAACGGTATTTTAAACACCGAATGTGCAGTACGTCCACCCGGTAACAATGTTGCTGCTATTCCTGTTGATGCAACGGTTATAGGATTGTCTCCCCTGGCTCTGATTGTATGAATCAGGGTTTTGTAGACAAAGGTTTTCCCTGTTCCTGCTGGGACCATCTAAGAAGAAGCAGGTTTGTAGCGGATGGGATTCGTTGTATGCAGCGTCCAAAACAGTGTCAACAGCGTGCTTTTGTTCTGTGTTGAGTTTGTCGTAGTGTTCCATAGCGTGGGAGTGTTCAGCCTTCGCGTCGAAGACGGAACATGAATGGCACATTGGAAGAATGTCAGTGAGGGGTAGGTGTAATTTGTGCAGGTTGAGGCCATGTGGTTGGAGCATGTCATTTATTTCTGAGAAAGCCAGGGATTGTAAGGTACTATCCAACGATTATCGATGTCGTATTTGCCAGAAATGGCAGTTGTGCCCTGTCTTCGGCGGTATATGGGGTACCCTTGTGTGTTTTCTTGTGTCTCGGCGTTGAAGTCCTTTGGGACATTTTTGGTGCACTTGCCGTCTTTCATGCAAGGTGAGTTGGCATTGAGCGTGCCACACGGACTATGTACCATGCATTTAGTGACAATTTGGAAAAGTCGAGGGTGTATTTCGGGATTTGGAAGCTCAGCGCAGACATATTTGTCTATGTCATCTTTGGTCCTTATTTTGCACTGTGAATCAAGTGTCAGCAACATATGGAAATGAGGCAAGCCTCGTTTTTGGAACTCAATGACGAAAATGTATGCGACTACATTGCCGAAAATATTCCTCTCCAGAATGTCAGTTAGGAACTCCCGAAGTTTGATATGAAAGACGCGGGCAACGACATCAGGTCTGTGTTCTGGGCGCTCATGATTCGGAAAGCATACGGTCCATGGCCAGGTGGTTGAGCGATGTGGGCGCCCATTGATGCGAAAGCTAAAGCAGAGTTGTATTCCCTGATATGATCACAGAAATGTCGGGACAGCGGATTCTTGCCACTGAAGAGGTTTTGTAATAAAGGAGGAGTTTGGGATAGCGGTGGCAAAGACACTTTGCCGTGACGACAACACTTAGTATAATGTCCGGATTTGTTTACCTCTGATGGCCAATGAAGAGCATTGCAAGAAGTACATAGTGCGGTAGGTAGTCCAATGTTGTGTTCCTCGATGGGAATGGCAGTGTGTTCTTGAAACGCAGCGGAAAGTTGAATGCGATGAATGTGCATGTGGTTTGCGAGAAGATGGCACTGTTTGAAAGAACGTTTGCAATGTACACACTCAAAGAATGTGTCATGGCGGTGTGTTTTTGTATGTTTGTTGAGAAGAGATGATGTTGTGAACGATTCAGTGCTGTATTGACACTGGAAGGATTTCGTCAGGGCATGTGTTTTCAAATGGTTAGTAAGATTTCTGTGTGCGTGAAACTGTTTGTCGCAAATGCTGCAAAGAAATGTTGTTGAATGTGTTTCTACATGTACATGTTTAGTTTGTAAGTGCTTCTTGAGAGTGCGAATTGTTTTGAAGCATTGCTGGCAATGGTCACATTGCGTCATTCGTTCAGTGGAGTGTGTTTTTAAATGTGCGTTGAGATATCTCTGGAGGCGGAAGGTTTTGGAACAAATGGTGCATTTAAAGTCCTCTGTGGGATGCGTTTGTTCACTGGAGTGTCTTTTTAAATGTGCGTTGAGATATCTCTGGAGTCGGAAGGTTTTGGAACAAATGGTGCATTTAAAGTCCTCTATGGAATGCGTTTGTTCACTGGAGTGTTTTTTTAAATGTGCATTGAGATTATATTTTTGTGTGAACTGTTTAGAGCAAATGTTGCAATGAAATTCCGGCGTTTGTAAATGTTCATCAGTAACAGGAGAGTGGGAAGGTGAAGTCAGATCAGTGTGGAGATCACATGGGTGTTTAATGTTGGTGCACTTGCCGACGTTGTCAACAGATGGCACCAGAAGGTCATCACGTGTGTTTGTGACAGGCAAGAGAACTTCATAATGGCCATGATCCAAAGGACCGCTAAATAGCAGGGATATGGAGAGACGTTGACCCGGATTGTAAACTCGAGGAGGGTCATGCGGACGTTCTCGGAAGTGAATAGTGATAGTAGCGGGAAGTATTTGAGACATCGCCACAATTTCAGCCTCGCCACCATAAACGCCGGAAGTATTCATGTACGCAGCGTATTGTCGAGCTGAGTGTATGACTGTGCTTCCGTGAGTAAGAACAACGGACAGGGCGTCGCCATAGTTATCCCAATGTTCGCAAACAAAGCTTACAGCCATCTTGCGAAGTTCGAGAGCAACAGTTTCGTCGATGACATTTTTCCAGAAATATGCGACAGATAGAAATAAACAGTTACCTGATGCAGGAATTTCGACTACACTGAAAGACCCGTTGACTCCACGAAATATATGTGAAGCGGTAGCCATGGTTAGGAAACGAATGGCAATACGAAGGGGCAAAATCAAAACAAAGCTTCTGGGACAAACGAAGAGAACAATGGAAAGGCAACGTGGCTCAGACGACTGTAGAAGATAACAAAGCGACTGAGGACACAGCTTGAGCTTGAGCGACTGAGGTACACACTCCTAAGGGTACACACTATTACGCATGCCTGGAGAGGTGGTGTTTATGTTCGCTAAGAAAGGGGGGGAAAAAGAACGGGCAAGAAAAAAAGGGGAGGGGGAGAACGGACACAAACAGTAGCACGAACAAATGGGAACAACGCGAGTGAACGTTGGGGGACCACCGAAGAATTTTTGATAAGTATTTCGGACATCGCCACAATATATAAACAAATATTACAGCCATGAAGCCAAGTTGGAGAGCAACAACTTCGTCCATGCACCAAATATGCGACCAATAGAAACAGACAGGTACCTGGTGAAGGAATTGATATAACATTGAACTAAGCTTTTTTCCGTGACATGCGAAGCGGTGTTTATGTTTGCTAAGAAAGGGGGGAAAAGAACAGGCATTAGCATTTTACATATGTTGCCGCTTGGGCTTGAACCTAAGACCTTCAGCATGTCAGGCGGATGTAATAACCAATACACTACGAAATACATACACACTGAGCAGGAACATCAAAAGTGAATGTAAAAAACATTGCTGCTCTCAAGACATGCCCCACTCCACCACTACCTTTGCTTGCCAAACGTTAACTGTGTTTAGTTGACCCGAGCGAGGGTCATTCGTCATGCTCGGTTGCACATATTTTTGCAGCTTACTTGCCTGGCATGGTCCCATGAAGAGAATTATATGTATAGATATTTTCTGACATTTTTTTAAAAAGCAAAAAATAAGTATTTAAATTCAACGAGTACGGCCTAATTCATTAAAACAAATATTTACATTGACTCCAATGAAGTCTTTGAAAATGATGAAGCGTTAATAGAGCAAGCGAGCAGAAATTATTAAGTAAAACAGTAAATAGTTTACAAAGATAACAAGTTAATTGCACTTAAACCTTCTCTGGTACCATGAAAATTGTCACATTCTTGGTACCATGGTGTCAGTGTTACCCCAGGGGAAAAACATGGTATATGATAAGAATAGCATCACTGTATTACAATGTTTGGTTTATTTGATAAAATATGTTATCCCAATGTGTTACAAAATCCAAATAATATTGTACAACACTTCATGTGCGAGTTTCCGCTTTGTTAGCCGCTGTAGGCAAACATGTTAATATTCGCATTGGTTACACAACCGTTTTGTATGCTCTTCGCTCAAAAATCTATTGCACTCATTACAGACTAATTTGGTTTTCTTGTCACCTGATCTGGGACAAATATAGTATCTCTTGCGTTGTCCTGGATGGCACTGTGTGGTTTTTACTGTCAACCTCACTTAGCTCATTGGTTCTCAAAGTGGTGGCCCACGGACCAAAACTGGTCCTTAAGCCATCCACCCCCGGTCCACAGATGACCAAGAAAGGATAGAAAAATATAATTATAATCCTCCATTAGCAACCATTAATACTAACTCTATAGAATATAAGCATAACAAATGAGACAAATAAATTTGTTTATAAATTGCATTCCGCTACCACGTCAGTACAGGTAAATAGCGCACCGGTCCCTGCATCAATGAAAAATTCCTGCCGGTCCGCCACATTAAAAAGTTTGAGACGCAATGACTGAGCTAATCTAACGACTGCATTACCCGTCGTTTAAACATTGTGTTACGCTGTGGTTGTCACGGAACCTTGAAATAAAGAGGGAAAAAAATACCTATATGACAAAGAAGTTACTATGGGGTCAACATGTCCTCAAACGAATGCAAACGTAAATAAAACATAAACAGATAATTTTTTTAAATTATCACACACGTGTGACATACTTAGAAAGGTCTTACAAGAACATAAATGACAGGCGAGGTCACTAATCGTGTTAGTTTTTTTAAAAAAAACACGTTCCAAGAAGGGCTGGGGTCACAGAGACCCCATGGTATCAGACAAGGATTAACTCATTAACAGATTTAGAAAATATTAAAGAAATAGCAAAATTATTTGTTATACAAATCATCGCTTTTTAAATTCAACCAAAAACAATACTTTGCTATTAGGGATCAGCCGGATATGGCTATTTTTACTATTTGCCGAATCCGGATAGTTTGCCCTAATATATACAGGAACCGGATTCGAATATCTCAATATTTAAGTGTAAGAGCTAATAGGGTGTACTTTACTTCTCCATAGCAAGTATTTCATACTATTTATCAAAATATTTATTATGCTACAAATGAAGAGTATCTGCAATCGACGTTATTACATTGTCAAAGTCAACGATGAACATTTTACACGCTTTTATTTAAGTCACAATGTTTGTATGTTGTATCCATCCATCCTTCCATCCATCCTTCCTTCAAAACTTGAAACGTAAAATTATATCTTTTCTGATAGTCCTAGAGATCTAAAAATTTTACCACAGATAGATCTTGGATGACAATGCATTTTATCAAAATTTCAGATCGATCGAATATACCGTATTGAAATTATTGCATTTTTAGTTTATCTATAGTCTATATATAAGCATCGGTACCCGTCTGCTCTGTTGACATCCATGAGTTCACCACGTGAACACAACACCGTGGTATAAAACGTTGGGCGGGCGCTTATGAGGTGTTTGGTATAAAAAAATAGTGGTAAAAAAGATGTGTGGGCTTCAGACGTGAATTTTAAAGAGTTTTTACACGGTTTTATTAGTACACGCTTTTATTTAAGTCACAATGTTTGTATGTTGTATCCATCCACCCTTCCTTCCATCCTTCCTTCAAAACTTGAAACGTAAAACTATACCACTTCTGATGGTCCTAGAGATCTAAAAATTTTACCACAGATAGATCTTGGATGACAATGCATTGTGTCAAAATTTCAGATCGATCGAGTGTACCGTATTGAAATTATTGCACTTTTAGTTTTTAGTTTTTGTCTATATAAAATATGATCACTTGCGTCAATGAACCATGCCTCAATTCGCCCTAGAGGGATACGATTATTATAACTTTAAAAAGTACTATCAACATCAAGTCTTGCTGGCCGAAATATAAGCGTGATCGATTGCCGACATGGGGGTACGAGGTTCAATTTCAGTTAGGGGAAACAGTTTTTTTTTGTATTATACATATTTAGTGCAAATTCTATATGTAAATAAAAGCGTGTCCTTTTTAAAAAAAATATTTTTTTACATTTATTACCGTAAATTACACGCTTTTATTTAAGTCACAATGTTTGTATGTTGTATCCATCCATCCATCCTTCCACCTTTCCTTCAAAACTTGAAACGTACAATTATACCACTTCTGATGGTCCTAGAGATCTAAACATTTTACCACAGATAGATCTTGAATGACAATGCATTGTCTCATAATTTCAGATCGATCGAATGTACCGTATTTAAATTATTGCATTTTTAGTTTATCTATAGTCTATATATAAGCATCGGTACCCGTCTGCTTTGTTGACATCCATGAGTTCACCACGTGAACACTACGCCGTGGTATAAAACGTTGGGCGGGCGCTTATGAGATGTTTGGTATAAATAAAACAAACCCGTAAAAACAAAGTTTTTGACTATAAATCCCTTATATATGAGACATAACTAACAGTATTGATTATTTTCAAACATTTACAGACTGACACCGAGTGATGTCCCTTGTCTTTAATAAATGGGGGTGGGATGTGAGGGGGTGTCGGCACGACGGTCGGCGTCAACACCACGGTCGGCGTCAACTCAAACTCACGTGGAACTTGAAAAAAAAACACAATAACAAACAGTGAATTTTTAATTACATACCTCATATAAGGATAAACTAAAAATGGTCTAATTTAATTACGGTACGTTCGATCGATCTAAAATTTTGATACAATGCATTGTTAGGTCAGACGGGTCCGTGTTCCAAATTTCAGTTCGATCGGATCATGGGAAGTGGGTCATTTTTGACTTCTGTTTTTCCGCCCGCCGAGCCCGCCGAGCCCAAGACAGAGAGAGAGAGAGAGAGAGAGAGAGAGAGACGGCCGCGAAGTTAATATAAGGGATTTAAAAAAAGTGGTAAAAAAGATGTGTGGGCTTCAGACGTGAATTTTAAAGAGTTTTTATTATAAGTTTTAAAAAGAAGCTGTAAAAACAAAGTTTTTGACTATAAATCCCTTATATATGAGACATAACTAAAAGTAGTGACTATGTTAAAAGCGTGTCCTTTTAAAAAAAATTTTTTTAAAAATATTTATCTTATCTTATCTTATCTGTTTACAGACGCTCCTTCTATACAGAAGATTATTGCGTACTACGCTTATCTATGGTTTGTGTTTAGTTTTGTATTTAATTTTAACTTATTTAAGTCACAATGTTTGTATGTTGTATCCATCCATCCATCCTTCCACCCTTCCTTCAAAACTTGAAACGTAAAATTATACCACTTCTGATGGTCCTAGAGATCTAAAAATTTTACCACAGATAGATCTTGGATGACAATGCATTGTATCAAAATTTCTGATGGATCGAATGTACCGTATTGAAATTATTGCACTTTTAGTTTTTAGTTTTTGTCTATATAAAATATTATCACTTGCGTCAATGCACCATGCCTCAATTCGCCCTAGAGCAGTGGTTCCCAAACTTTTTTGACCCACGGACCCCTTTTATACTCAAAACTTCCCCACGGACCCCCAAGTGAAAAAAACTTTATAAATACATAGTACAAAAATTACAAAAGCAACATTTTTATGAAAAGTACGGTATTTATTGATATTATAAATTTTGTTTAAGATTAAATTGAAAACAATTGGTAACTTGGATTAACGCGATGAAATTTCATGAGTGTACGAGCAACAAAGGCCGTCCAAGGGCGTTCCGCCACCGTTCGGTGGCATGTTGTAACTCCCCTCCAACAGCCGTCTCGACCGGCATACATATGCAGCACGTCAAAAATACTATTCATTATAGTTAAAATAAATAACTCATAAAAACAGAGATTTTGACTATAAATCCCAACGCGCATAACTCAAAATAAAGTCTTGGAAGAAATACTGCACCAAAAATAACTCGTTTTGAACGTCCGCGTAAACGTTATTCAATATGACTAGCAGTAGGAGTCATATGTGTTTGAGGGACCAATAGCTATCGATGACCGCACGGAACATAGCCTTTTATTATATAGGATTTATGACCGACTCAGTGTTTTAGTGTAGGAACCGCAAAT
This sequence comes from Ampullaceana balthica, assembly GCA_944989445.1. Lineage (NCBI taxonomy): Eukaryota > Metazoa > Mollusca > Gastropoda > Lymnaeidae > Ampullaceana > Ampullaceana balthica. The sequence continues at coordinate 26,723 of CALYLW010001864.1, forward strand.
CCTCACGAGCACCAATTTCTAGTCGTTAATTTTTTTAAATTTTTGTTGTTGTTTTTTATGATGAGGTTCATAACGCCACTGAATTTTTACTCTAACACATAGGAAGACAGGAAAACAGTCAAAAAATTCTAAACAATAACCTATAATGCATGATATAAAATTGGGATCTGACTTTGTAACCAGAATTTGTGCTATCCTAGTCCAAACATTGGTTTTAGTTCCTCATTTGTGGATATTTAAATAATCAGCTGCTCCTGTATTAGTATGTATTCATCTGTGTTTTGGACCTGAGATTGCACATGCGCTAAAGAGTTCAACTGCCATTCGGAAATATCCAATAGTGACGAATGCCTACAAATCTTTGGTTCAGGTCTGAGGTCTCAATGAAGAGCCGTTAAGTTTTGACAGTAAGCAAGCAAATCTTTATCTCTATTTTGCAATTTCAAAAGATTTGAAAACAGTTAACATTCTCCTGCTCCTAAGTTTTGTTTGCACAGAAAAAGGTTTGCAACAAACTCAGATATAACGCTTTTGGTTTTGATTAAATTTAATTGGTTACCTTGTAGTAGTTGTAGTTTCAAATTAGTTTCGTTAAAGTTGGGTAAATAATTTATTCATAAAGGATATGTTATTTTATAGAGTTAAATGTGTTGCTGATCATTGTCTTTGTTTTCCAGGAATTCGGACACTGAATCAAAGAGAGCATAAAATCGATTTAAACATGTACGTGATGATAACCAGCGTACTTCTGTGTGAATAAATATTCCATTATAGTCTTCTTCATTTTCCAAATCATAGTGAGCAAATAATCTCTCATCAAGGCATTCCTTTTGATTTTATTAACTGCTCTAATGACATAATATAGTGATCCATGCAAACTTTCACTAAGATTTTTTTTGAATATTTGATGTTGATGAATGACTCAATTTACTGAAAATACATTTGGTACAGAATGTTTTAAGTATGCCAGAAAGTCAAGAGTATTGCTTTAACTTTAAATATTTTTTAAAATTCAGTTAATAACGTTTCACCTTTCGTATCTGTTTCCAAACATTTAGCCATACTTCAAATATTCATTAACACCATATTGTCGGAATTGTTTCTTCGGCTGGATTTACCTATTTGCTAAACAAGCTATAACTTAGGGCCCCTACCTTCTTGGGGGCCCCCGGAATTTTGTTTTCATATTTGTCACTGATATAGAATATCTAGACTTCAAAAGGGCCTTAAATAGCTTAGGGCCCCATCAAGTCTAAATCCAGCCTTGGGCTCACTCATTCTCATATCTGTTGTAACAGACCACTATTAAGAATTATTGACGTTTCCATGGAATGCTACAGTAAAGCCCTATTGAAAACATTATTTGATGATAGGATACACTTTATATAAATATAACTTCCCGAAAAATAGACAACCTTGCAACCCTCGTAGATTCAATTTAAAAAAGTGTATTTTTCTACTTATAGAAATTCGGCATTTCTTCTGCATCAAGCTTGACATTTCAACAAACCAAGTATTTTGATTGGTTATAGATGTGGGAAATACAGTAGTTCTACTACTTTTTCTACGTAAAACAACATTGTATCCATGAAGGATAGCACCTAAGATGGTATTTAATTAGTAGAACAGGCATTCACATACTATTTTATTTATTATTATTTATTTTAATTTCAATAATAATAAAAATTTATCATTTTATTATTTGATGTTAAACCTTGCGCGGATCCCCTGACGTTGTTCATGGACCCCCCAAATCAATTTTAATTTTCCACGGACCCCCTGAAGGGTATCGCGGACCCCTGGGGGTCCGTACGGACCACTTTGGGAACCACTGCCCTAGAGGGATACAATTATTATAACTTTAAAAAGTACAATTTCTATATGTAAATAAAAGCGTGTCCGTTTAAAAAAAAGATTTTTTTACATTTTACTTATTAATGAATTGAATGAACGAACTTGAAGAAGTTCAACGAACAGTGTAGTGTGTACCACGCGAACACCGTTGTACTGAGTGTGTAGTGTGATGTACAAGAAGTCGTGACCTAGAACCATAATAAAACTATTCTTTTATTCAGACAATTTAAGTTTAATATGCTGTTATTTAACTTAATACATCATATAGAATGGGACTGCAATAAAGCTTTTAAATAAAATACAAAATACACAAACAAATTGTGCAATGAAAACAATAAATTTGAGCATTATTTTTAGACTGATACGACAGTAAACGTTTCGGCTAATGCCTTCATCAGTACAGCATAAAATACATTCTTACAATACTTACATAAGTAATAATAATATTCTTAAAACATATTGTATTTTAAAATATTTATGTTAAATAAAAAGAAAGGAAAAACAAAAACAAACATGGACACAGGATATAGCAAAAAGGGGGAAGTATCAAAAGTTACAGTAAAAACCACAACGGGAACAAGATTATGCAGTTAAGTAAAATTATGAATTTGGTTAATTCCATATGGAGCCAACGTACCAAATCTTTTTATGAGTCCATTTTCCATGTGGACTCTATCATGGGTATTGCTTGCATATAAAATACCAGTTACTGCAATATCTGATATGCCGTTATGGTCAACACTGTTAAAATGTTTAGAAACAGGACATTGAGCCTGTTTATTTATATTATACAGGTGTTCTCTAAACCGATCTCCAAGACGACGACCAGTCTCACCCACGTAAATTTTATTACACCTCTTGCAAAGAATTGCATAAATCACGTTGCGACTTGTGCAAGTGAATCCATCTTTTATTAAGAATTTTTCAAGAGGGAAAGAAATGTTGTTAATTTCCATCACATATGGACAAGTATTGCAACGGTTACGTAAAGTAGTAAAGTAATATCTATACTTGTAACTTTTTAACTTAATATATTTTTCTCGTATTGAAATTGATTCTTTTACTATATTTTGAGTAGATTTGAATGATTCGAATGGATCAACACTTGTTAATTTGTTTATGTTGTTATATATTAATTATTTAAGGTATAACTTAATTTGTTACTTAACTTATTCTGTATAATTATTATATTCACAAACGACTAGAGTTTTACAATTATAAGACTGAATAAGACTGAATAAGATATAACACGTAAGACAAGCAAAATTTTTATTTTTAAGTTTGCATTTCAAATTACAATTGCAACTGCCATTTAAAGTTCAACGGAAAAAAAACAAACAACAATGAATATAAATTATTACAATGATATAACTTATATCATATAATTAAAATGTTTAAAGTTGAATACTGAATTGTAAGTATTGAAAGATCTACTACCGTTAACGTACTAGTCAATGACAAAGAAATTAAAAACGAAAGCCAACTCTCAGTCTGTCCCAGTTTCCAAGGCTCTTGTTTAACTATATAGTTTATATAAACTATAAACTAATAATTACAAATTAACTTAAAATTATTATTTTTAACATAAAATTAATATATCAGCAATAACAAAGAAAATTATTTTATGACATGAGTTAAAAAAATAGTTACTAGTTAGTAATTTCCGGTTAAACTTTGTGATGTTGATCCAGCTTTATGCTAAGAAATGCTGAATTCCAATAAGTAGGTCAGAAAAATACAAGTTTTTAACTTGAATCTACGAGGGTTGCAAGGTAGGGTATTGTTCGATGTGCCAGGAAGTTATATTTTTCTAAACTGTATCCTATTAAATTTTTTTTTCAATAGGGCTTTACTATAGTTTTCCATTGAAAACGTTAATTATTAGTAACAGTGGTTTGTTACAACAGATAGAGAAAGAGTGAACCCGGGGCTGGATTCAGACTTGAAAATAATGTTTTAGTCACAAACTAAGTAGTCAAACAGGCGGACTCAGAACTCTAAGTTTTATTGATATTTATTGTGATCGATTGTGGGATTTAATGTGAGATATAAAATTTGATCAACTAACACAAAAGTTCCGACTACTTAGTTTGTGACTAAAAATTATTTTCTGATTTTTCATGCGAGAGTCTACATTCCTCACTGCAGCTGGGCCTCATCTTTTTAAAAAAAGATTTTTCTTGTTCATTTTATTTTCTACCTTTACGCGTTAACAAAATATTTGTCAAACTTAATTTCAGTCATGAAAATTTAAACTCTTTAAACAACCCCTTTAAAATCGAAGTTTATGACTATAAATCCCTTATATAAGAGACATAATTAAACAATAATTTATCATGCTTAAATACGACAAACATTTGCAGACTGAGATTGTCTTAAATACCCTTTGGTGCAAAACGGAGGGGGCAGGGAAAAGATTTGGTCACGGATGGTTGAACTTCACTCAGCGTGACGCGTAAAATGTCAACAAAAGCTGGCCGCTAAATATAGAGATAAACTAAAAATGCATTAATTTAATTACGGTACATTCGATCGATTTGTTAATTTAAAACGTTATTCTCTCTACAAGCCAAACATACTGAGAAAATTTCAGTTCTCTAGCAAGTCGAAGAACGTGTTTACGAGCGTTTTGAAAAAGTTGTCGACATATACAAATCCGGAATCCTTCACGAGTTAATAAGATAGGGGCCTCAAAAATCAGAAACCGATAATAAATTGGTGCTCGTGGGAATTTGTGGTTGCTACTCATAAACATTGAGTCGGTCATAAATATACTAATACAATTGCATCACGTTCATCCAAGTTATTAATTTTTTTCAATTTTTTTTTAAACAAAAGTTATAATTTCAATAAATACTTCAACATAATGTTGCTTTTTGGGATTTATAATTTTTGTACTATGCATTTATGTAGCTTTTTCACTTGAGGGTCGTTTTGATTATAAAAGGGGTCCGTGTGTCAAAAACAGTTTGGGAACCACTGGTCTAGACTTTGATGAAGAAAGATACTGGATATCGTTACACGAATTATGTGTTACACCTGTGCACAGCTTAAATAAAAGCAAATAAATGATTTAAATGTAAGTATGTTTAAATTGTCTGTTTTCCAACTAAGGTGTAAATACAATTAACAATATATTTTGTGTGTGAGAAACCCATGAAATACATTTAAATGAGATTTAATTTAAAAAAAAATAATGTAAATAAAACACAAAAACACTGTTGTGTAATAAAAATTATTTATAAAATCATATAAAGATTTTTCATCATTCATATTATAAAAGCTTAGATTTTTTACTTTAAGTTTTTAATTTATAAAAGACAATTCATCAACCTAATAACAATGTTTGAATAAAATATGTATTTATTCTGTGTTATGAAAAAAGGACACCTATATACAATTTAAAAATATATATAAAAATATTAGTATGTTTCATGATGACGTTTTTTGCGTATTTAAATTGTTAGTCATAATACATTAATAATTTTCAAAATCTATATGATCCTTATGAGATATTTAAAAAAAAATTTAGTAGGACATTAGATTTACTTCATAGATATTCTATATTCTAAGATGAAGAAAAGCAATAAGGAAAATAATAATCTTTGCTGTAAAAAAACGAGCCAATCAATACCTGCAAAGAAACTAAACTATGTAAGTTAAACGCTAAAAATCATTCAACATTGTTGAATTTTTTTTTACATAAAAATCACAAATATAAAACGTACTAAAACATTTGGGAAAAAGTCTTTCTATTTTCCTTTCCCTGCTCAAAAAAATAAATAAATAATAATTTTTATTTCATTTAGCATTCGTAGCATTGTTTCTACTAATGCCCAAAAAAGTAAATATATGTTAATGTTTTCAAAATAAATTTTCACAGCAACAATCACGATGTGTTATATTTGGTAAAAGTAGAATACGTGTATTATACCTTCATTTAGATGTTTTGTCTAGAAAGGATATGAATGTTTGAAAATGACAGCATTTATAAATTAAATATTTTCTTTTTTTTATTGAAAGCGCGTCGAGCCCAGGAACTAGCTGGGTTACCGTGCTATATAATGATAATTGTTTTAATTGTTATTTGATTTTTTAATGCTATTTTATTAAATATTTTCGTTATAAATAGAAATAGTTAATCTAATTTATGTAAAATATATAAAAAAAATAATATAAGCCATTTAAATTACAAATACGAAATTTATGACATTTTTAAAACCTAAAGTTTCTAAGCACTGCAGATCACATGGTCAATTTGTGCATTTAAAAATAAAATAGCAACTATTTGCATTTTAAAAAAATTGTTTATGAACACAAATTCTCAATCCTGAACAAATGCAAAATATCAATTGAATTTATTTCCAGCCAGTGATTATTTATTGAATTCTTTGTCTAGTCCATCACTGTCGACGTGATGTTTTACTTATTTCTCAACTATAAGAGTGACATCTTTGAAAGTATAAATACAGCAGCGCAACTTGATCCTGGACATCTGCGTGTTGTGTATATGTGTTTAAAATATGTGGAATCGAAATTCTCAGCACATCTTTGTGTTTGCACTACATTACCCACTGAAATGTTTTTAGTACAACCGTGTTAATGATATAAAATTATTGAAGTTTGTTCTGAAAAATATTTGCCATCATTTTTTACATATAGTTCTCATTGGTGTTTAGTCAGCATTAAAAATGTTCTTTTATATCTACGTCACATTTAACGCTTTTAAGAGAGCATTTGTCACCTTTAAGATATCTACACTATCGACAACCTGCCAACCATCCAATATTACGAAATGATTGTCTTGAGGATCATAATATACACGTGCTATTGTGTGACTTGCTTCTATATCATCAAAAATGACGTGTGTTGCTGTTTTTTTTGTAACATGAAAAATCACTTTACTAGACGTTCCAGAATGCTGACATTTATGACGATTACATGATGTCTGCTGCCAGGAAACGTGCACAGAAAGAAAACGTAACAGTGGATACAATCAGGATAATAGAAGAAAGGAAAGAGAAAAAAGCAGAATTAAAAACACATTACAGGAGCGCATTAAACCAAGTCAAAAAAAGAATATTCATATGCAAAAAAGAAAGTAAATAAAGAACATTCAAATGGACCAAAAGAACTTTGTTGCCGCTCTAAGTAAAGAAGCAGAAGATGCAGCTCACCAGGGGAATATGCGGGCATGTTTATCTACCATAGAGACACGTTCTGTTAAATTTAACATGCTAGAGAGACCATTGTGTGACCAGGACAGCAACACCATACCAAATGATGAGCAATAAAGAGGTAAATGGAAAGAGCACTTTGAAGAGCTTTTTTAAACAGGCAAGAACGTAGGAACACACCAAACACTTAATCAGCGAAAAATGACCTGATAATAGCTTGCAATATTTCTTCCAAAAGTGATTCGTATGGTAATGAAGCAACTTAGAAATGGAAAGGCTGCAAGACCTGATGACGTACTATTAAAGGCACTAAATGTTGAATTGGAAACCAATTTAGAAATGCTACAACCCTTGTTAATGAAGATATTAGAGGAGGAGCAACTTCCTTCTGATTCGAAAGAATAATACCTCATTAAGATTCCAAAGAAGGGTGATTTTAGGTCCTGCTCCAAATACAAAAGGATCACCCTGCTGTCCATACCAGGCAAGGTTTTAAAACACGCGCTGCTCACGGAATGAAAAATGCTGTAGAATCCCTGCTGCGAGACCAGCAAGCTGGCTTTTGCACCAAAAGATCCAGTAAAAGCGAAAACAATGTCGTCCAAGAAACAATCGGCTCCCATAATTTTAGGCAGACATCCAGGTATTTGGCTATGACTGGAAGCTGCTGGAGATTGGTTCAGGATAGTGAAGCCTGGATGACTATCGTAGGTGGCATATGCCTTTGGAGCAATTGAAAACGTCGACGATGATCGAGAACGCTCAACTCATTCACTTGTTATTACTAAGGAAAGTTTTCAAATTAATTTATCTACAGCCAGTGAACATTTATTGAATCCATTGCCTAGTGCTTTGCTGTGCACATGATGACATACATAATTCTCAATAACAGGTGTGACGCCTTTAGAAAGTATATATAGAGGACCTCCACTTGACCCTGGACATGAGCTTGTTGTATACGTGTGTTCTAATAATGTGGAATCATAATTCTCAGAAGAAAAAAAAACTTTATTTATTTCACGACCCACTGAAACTTGTTTAGAACAACCGTGTGGATGAGATATTAATATAGCGATTTTTTCTGATTTATATTTGCCGTCATCTTTCTGTAAGAGTTCCCCCAGTTTTTTAGTCATATTTGACAGTTTCTGTATAAGACCTGCATCACATGTAACACATTTAAGTAAACATGTATCCATTTCAATATGACTCCACACAACCTGCAAACCATCTAATGAAAACAATGGGCTGTCAGGTTGATCAAAAAATACACGTATTGTCGTTTTATGAGCTTCTGTATCGTCAAAAACGACATGTGTTGTTGTTTTCATGTAGATATTAAAAAACTCTTTATTAGGTGTATCAGAATGTTGACATGTATGACGGTTGCATGATGTCCGCTGCCAGTCTTCTATTTGACTTGTACACAAAATTATCCCTGTGCCAAAACGCGTCATATCACGACCACGGATGTTATAACCAAAATAAGGTCGGTTGGTTCCTGGTATGAATTCAGGTCTCTCAGTGCTGGTAAATGCAACTCGTATGTGAACAGTAAGATCAGCTAAAGCTTTAACTACTTCAACTAAATAATTATCTCTACACCCTTCAGGTAAATGATTAATATTAAAGTCATTAACAGAAATAAATTCTGGGTGTCCTGGATTTTTATGGCACCAAAAAAATTTTCTAAGGTCATCAGTTTCAACACTTTGTGTTGGCAAGGTTTCCTCAGCTGTAGGGATAAACATAATAAACTGTTTAATTGAAAGACTCATTTGTATCTATTTAAAAATTTGCTATAAATTTTATGTATAAGTCAACTAAAACCACATTAAAATAAATCAAATTGTTATATCTAATAGATATTTATTTTTATAAAAATGTTACTAAAAGGACCAGAAATACATAAAATTATATATATATATATATATATATATATATATATATATATATATATATATATATATATATATATATATATGTATATATACATATACATATATAATGAGAGAGAGAGAGAGAGGGAGAGAGAGGCAGAGACAGACAGAGTGAGAGAGACTGAAAAGAGATAGACAGAGAGACGGACATACAGACAGTGTGAGATACAGACAGAGAGAGCAATACTGACAGAGAAATAGATAGAGACATATAGATATATAGATTAGATAGATTGACAGAAAGATAGATAGATATATAGACGGACAGATGGGCAGAATGATAGATGGTTATATAGATAGATAGATAGATAGATAGATAGATTAGATAGATAGATAGATAGATAGATAGATAGATAGATAGATAGATAGATAGATAAATAGATAGATAGATAGATAGATATAATATAAATACTTTTATATTATCCTTTTAAAAATGTTTATTTTTAAAAAAAAATTTTTTTTTCAAAGTTTAACTTTAAAAGCTCAAATACAGTAGAACATTAATTACCATCTGTGTCATTTCCGATATTTTTCTCAGATATCTGTTTTCAGTAACAAAAATTGAAACATCCATATATATATATACTTGTAATATAATAGTTATTATATTATTATTTTTGATATATATAATGATATTTTAAAAATGTCTTAGAACAATAAAGGCATATTTATCATTCTTAGTGATCCTTTAATACCATACGTAATTAAGTTATATCGTGTTTTTCTATGTGTTAGAAAACATAATGTAATTCAGTGTAAAAATTAATGGTTTTAAAAACATCAAATTACAGTAAAATTTAACATTTTAAGTATATTATTGTAATCATTTTTGAGTTTAGCAAATCGACTGGTTATATACGATTATATGTACACCTTTATTAACTAATAAAAAAAATATCAACCTTTTTAAAGGTTTTCTGTTTTAAAAAATGAAATGATTAATATATATATATATATATTTAAAGTTAAGAAACGACTAACCATTTTGTCTTTTTCCTTTATCAAAGTTGGGTTCGATGATAAAGAACTGTGATTAATGCCTTCTTCATTTACACCAGCATGAGCAGGAGCGTTCGATAACTCAAGTTTATGATCCCTGAATGTACACACATCATTCATCAACAACACAGGCGCACCACTACTTCCTTCACATGTAGTGGCGTCATATTCATATGATGTTAAAGAAAGTAAAGCTTTCCGCTCCTCGTGTGATGCTTTACATTCTCCAAAACTGATGTGTTTATGTTTACCGTGGGGATGAGATATAATTACAACATTCGGTTTATCGCTTCTAGGGAATCCACGGTAAAGATTTTTGAGGTTATCTAACTCTTTTCCTAATCGATCGGCTAACTGTTTATCGCACGTGACACATTCTACAACACAATAATCACCAGAAACACTGCGTTCACGCACTGAGATTCCGTACAACATTTTAACATTTACTCTGTCGGCGCTATTGTAATCCAATTCAGCGGTCATATTCTTTGCTTTTTTGTCATCACCAACAATATGGGTGGCTGTTGCTATGTAAACTGCAAATGTTGGTTTTAATGGAGTATTATTATTTTTTTCCCCTTTTCTACATTCAATACATTTGCATGGATGCTTCGATTCTTCTACCTTATTCGTCATATAACCAGTTCCAGTATGAATTGTTCCTCTATCTTCATACAATTTTGTACCTCGTTTCCGTTTATTACTTACACATTTGACTACAATACGGGCCGTTAAGTTAGACATTGCATCTACGAAAGGAAGCAATCTGTCCACTTGAGTGAGATTAGCTTTTTTAAAAAAATACTCTGGTTTTGACAGAAACTCCAACCACGGAATAAATCCTTCATGCCCTTGTCTTTTTTCACAAAGATGCCATTTGCTTTCAATGCTTTTCTCGCTAAGATCGGCTAACTCTTGAAATTCTGGATTATCTAAAGTAAAAAAAACAACTATTTAACCTTAAAGTTTTTCATACTTTTAGGTAAAGACAATATATGTTAATGGCGTCGACATCATATGCTTAGTTTTAGAACATATATACATGAAACATATGTCACATAAACTTTGACAAAAAATGTTTGCTAAAAGCAAATTTAACAGAATAATATGATTTAAAAAATGTATACTTTAAAAGTAAAAAAGCCCCTTGTTTAAGCAACTCACAATGTGGTGCGAACTTTCCATATTCATACCTATTAGTGATTAATTTGTAATATTTTTTTAAAAAAACTAATAACTATGTTTTATGTAAGAAAAAGACATTTAAATAAAGAAAAAAGATTTTAAAATTTAGACAAATCATTGTTACCAAATTTAGGTTCACGCTGTAAATTCTCTTCATTTGCACATGCTAAAAGAAACAACAAAAATAACCATGAGAAATATTTTTCAGTATCTAAATTAAAGTATACCAATGATGATAAATGACTAATTGTCAAAATAGCCTCTTTTATGATGAGGTTGACAATTACGTTGTTTATTTATTAACAAATAAAGTTTGTTGGAATCTTATAGAAAAAGATTATAAATTTAATTTTAAAATCATATATATATTTACGCTCAATTATGTAGCGGAACGCTGAGGGACATCACTCTGCTTTTTAAAAAAAAATTGGATAATCATTTTGGTTTCCAGATTAACATTAAACACCCTCCACACTATTATTAATATTTGAACAATTTAATGCGGCCGTTCGATAAGAGTTATTTTTTGGTGCAGTAATTTGGTGCGCTGCTATCTAACATTTCTCGCCGTAAAAAGATATTATATTGCGTCATTGTTTTAGCTCATATTTTAATTTTGGAAAAGGGAACGATGTAAAAAGAGGATTTGAGAATTGTTAATCATAAAATACTTTGTGTACATTTCAGGAAGTTTAATATTTCGTATTTATCAAACAAGGATAAGTTACTTGGGCTTTTGACAACAAAAGAAGTGGGCGCCGTAGGCGCCCTACAGACCCTATTATAAAATACTTTGTGTACCTTTCAGGAAGTTTAATATTAAGTATTTATCATACAAGGCAAGTTAGCTGGGCTTTTAAAAAAGCGGGCGCCGCAGGCGCCACGGCGCCGCAGCACAACCTAGTCATATATATATTTACGCTCAATTATGTAGCGGAACGCTGAGGGACATCACTCTGCTTTTTTTTTAAAAATTGGATAATCATTTTGGTTTCCAGATTAACATTAAACACCCTCCACACTATTATTAATAATTGAACAATTTAATGCGGCCGTTCGATAAGAGTTATTTTTGGTGCAGTAATTTGGTGCGCTGCTATCTAACATTTCTCGCCGTCAAAAGATATTATATTGCGTCATTGTTTTAGCTCATATTTTAATTTTGGAAAAGGGAACGATGTAAAAAGAGGATTTGAGAATTGTTAATCATAAAATACTGTGTGTACATTTCAGAAAGTTTAATATTTCGTATTTATCAAACAAGGATAAGTTACTTGGGCTTTTTACAACAAAAGAAGTGGGCACGGCGCCCTACAGACCCTATTATAAAATACTTTGTGTACCTTTCAGGAAGTTTAATATTAAGTATTTATCATACAAGGCAAGTTAGCTGGGTTTTTAAAAAAGCGGGCGCCGCAGGCGCCACGGCGCCGCAGCACAACCTAGTAATCTTATATTGACACAAATTCAGACATGCATTTTCACTAAGTGAATGAGATATAAAAAAAAAGTTTATTTTGAAAATCGCTACTCAAAATATTATGCTTCCCTCAAAGCGTCCGCACACAATGGTGGGGTCAGGTATTTCTACTAGAGCTAAGTTTTCATATATTTTCATATATTTTTCCACATTCCTAATACTTAATCATTTTCAAAACACTGAACTAATCTTTAATTAACCAAATAATAAAAATATTAGCTGTTCATTAATATTTTATTGTATATTCTATGATATTTTATACTAAAATTACTAAACCCTATGTAGGTGGCCATTTGTTTTCATTTATGTTGAAGTCTCCTAACTGTAACTGCTTACATAAAATAAAAGCACTAATAAACTTTCCAAATTACTTAGATTAGTCGGTGTAGAATTCATAATTTATAAATTCAAAGTTAAATTTAATTGAACTTAAATAAATTAGTACAAATAAACACACTTTAACAAAATTATACATAACTTATACTTATAGTATTATAAAAATAATAATAGTAATATCTTAAGCTTTAAACTTAAACATAGCCTAACCCGAAAATGCGAATTTTAATCTTTGTCTTAGTAATAACCACAATACTTTTAAGGGCTTTAACATCAACCAACACACATCCTAAAAATCAGGAGTAATATATCAATAGTTATAAACCACCACAACACAAATCACAATGACTACACCTCTATCTTAAGCACAATAAAGGAAATTATCCTAAAACAATGGAAACATCAAATATGAAGATATAGGCAAAAGCACTTAATTTTAATGTTGCTTCTCTCCGGCGACATAGAACTTAACCCAGGCCCAGAATCATCTAAATCACCAATCCAAAAAGTTGTACTAAGACATGCACTAGTAAACAATGAGCCATTCAGTGAAATTAATGGTACCACACAGTATGTCTGCATACTAACACACCAAAGTACATATGCATCTTGGTACTGCATACATTGCATACATTACAAAATCAGTTCAGATTTGTTTAACTCTAGGGACCTGATCACCACAAACTTGTACAGTTTTTTAGCTAATCCTAATATAAACAACCCACCAGATAAAATGAAACATGCAACACAAACCCATAAAAATAATTATACAAAATCTAATATTACTAATAATCAAAACATTCTCAAAACGCTAATAATCAGTTTCCAAAGTATAAAAAATAAAATTTCAGATTTAGAGCTACTTATAAAAACAGACGAACCAGACATAATTGCTGGTTCTGAATCTAAGAACGCATTCTCAGAACGCTAATAATTAATTTCCAAAGTATAAAAATTAAAATTCCAGATTTAGAGGTACTTATAAAAACAGAAGAACAAGACATAATTGCCCTCTTCTGAAACTTAGTTGAACCCCAACAACTGCCAACATGTATAACTAGTGAACTTTAAACAGCAATTATAATATTTTTAAAACAGATAGACCAGACAATTATGGAGGAGTGTTACTTGCAATCAAATCAAATATAGCTGAAGAAATTACTACACATCCAAATTTTAATATAAAGTCCGGTTTTTTTGTAAAATAGTTAACCAAACTCAGCACCACTTATGTAGGCACTATATATAGACGACCGAATACAAATCTAGAATACATGAAGAATCGTTGTAGTCAATTAACATTCATAAAAGAAAATCATAAAAATGCTGTACTTTAGATTATAGGGGACTTTAATCTTCTGGATATAAATTGGAAAAACTATACAATTGATAGAAAAAAGCAACAAGGAAAAATAAAACCCGTGTTTTATTCTTAACAAATAGACCAGGACTAGTGATAGACTGTGAAACAATTCCGGGACTGTCTGGCCATGATATTGTTAGTGTAACCAATGCAATAAAAACTAAAATAAATAAGATACATTTGGAATAAAAATATTCAATAAAACTACACCAATCAGCGGCTAAGTTCCAGCAAAATTTCCCAAGTAAATTTAACACAAATAGCCAAGTAGAAGATTTTTGGAAAGATATAAAAACAAATCTAAAAACTATAATGGATAAGAATGTTCCAACATAACTAACATCAAATAAAATTAACAAATGCTGGTTTAATTCTAAATTTAAAAAAGCTATGCAAACAAAAAGAACTTATTTAAGAAATTTAAGGCCACCAATTTAAAAAGGATACACACAAAATTCTTAAAGATTAAACACTTGACACAAAAACTTAGTCCAAACCTCCAAAATGAATATATAAACAATATACCTTCTAAAGATAACAATTAAAACTTATTGTCCTTTATCAAATAAAAAATATGGAACCTACATATAGCACTCTCTGGCATGGGGAAAACAAAAAACCCATCCCCACTACAGACAGATGGGGGAAAGGTGGCAGGTGAAGAAAAGCGCGCTCGTGCGTTGAATAAGCACTTCGCCAAGGTAAATCGTAAGGCCAGAGAGACTGATGAAAGTCGGACCATAAACCGGATGAGAAAGGAGGGGGACCAGAGGCAAAGTAATGCCCCCCACCTAGAGGTTTTCACGGCAAATTTCACTCTGACAGAGTTGCAAACAGCCCTCGATAAGTGCGAAACAGGGAAAGCACCAGGCCCGGACAAGGTCCATAACGAAATGCTTAAGCAGCTGGGCATCGAAGAGAGGCATAAGCTAGTGAATGTATACCTATCTAAAAGCCACACTAAAAGGCTCAAATAATTAAAAAAACAAACTATAATGATAATGAGGCTAAAGCTAATATCATTAACACATATTTTGCATCATCATTTTCTGCCTAAGGCGACAAGGAAATTTTAGTATATTTGATGAAAAGGGAAGAAATAGGTAGCATTACTGTAGACGAGATAGGTATACATTCACTACTAAAAAACCTTAAAATAAACAAAGCTACTGGCCCAGGTTATGTGCAAGGTTATTAAAAGAAGCAAGCAATAAACTGTCCCATATCCTCGTAGCTCTTTTTCAAGCCTCTCTAAACCAGGGAAAAGTGCCCCAAGATTGGGAAATTAGCTAACATAACTCCACTCTTTAAGAAAGGTGATAAATTAGACCCTGGTAATTACAGACCTGTATCACTTACTAGTATCACCTGTAAATTACTAGAACTACACATAATATATAGTAGAATAGTTAACAACCTTGACAAATATAATGCCATATGCCCACATCACACGGCTTTAGAAAAAACAGATCATGTGAAACACAATTAATAGGCTTAAATAGATGAACTATCAAAAGGCTTAGACAATAATGATCAAATAGATACAATATTACTAGACTTCTCAAAAGCATTTGACAAAGTTCACCACCTTAGTTTACTTAAAAAACTTAACTACTTTGGAATCTCAGGTTCATTACATCACTGGATCCAAGACTTCCTTTTGGGCAGGGAGCAAACTGTAATAATTAATGGATCTAAATCTGCACCAATAAAGGTTAACTCAGGAGTTCCACAAGGAACTGTGCTAGGTCCCTTACTCTTTTTAATTTATATAAATGATTTACCCAACACATCTCAACAGGTACAAAAGTTAGGTTATTTGCTGATGATTGTATAATCTATAGAACAATTAAATCAGAACAAGATAGCAAAATTTTACAAAAAAGACTTAGATGAATTGATAAAATGGGAAACTAACTGGAGTATGTCTTTCCACCCAGAAAAGTGTCAAACTGTTAAGAGTAACAAAGAAAAGAAACAAATAAATTCAAAATATTTAATTCATGGAAAAAAACTAACTCAAACTAAAGATGCAAAATACTTAGGAGTCATAATAAATGAGAAACTGTCATGGAATCCCCATGTCAATGAAGTTATTAAAAAATCAAACAAATCCTTAGGCTTAAACGTAATAGAGATATAAAACTAAAATGCTATCTCACCTTTGGTGAGACCTGTACTAGAATATGCATCTTCTGTATGGGGGCCCATCCACCAAAGAAAACATTTATAAACTAGAGCAAATTCCAAAAAAGAGCTGCCAGATTCATTACTGGAGAATATTCAAAACTGACAAGAATAACACCATTAGTTATATCATTAAAACCTTGAAACACTAGAGGATAGAAGAACCAAGATTAAGTAGTAATTCATACATAAAGCAATTAATTCTAATTTAGACATACAACACAAAGATAACTTAATACAACCCACAGATAGACATAAGGATAAAAACACCTTTCTTATTCTGTATGCAAGAACAAACACATATACATTTTCGTTCTTCCCCGTTCGGAATGTGGGCGTGGAATGGGTTGCCTGAAGAAACCAGGAAAACCAACACTTTATCAACATTTAAAACTATAATAAGAAAGCAGTACTAAACGCAAACCATAGATAATTTAACACGTAGGACGCAATAATCTTCTGTATAGAAGTAGCGTCTGTAATAGATAAGATAAGATAAGACAATAAAAAAATTTTTTTTTAAATACAAGGCATCTTTATGTTTTATTTAAAATTGATAACATGAAATATCAAAGCTTACCTTCATTAGGAAGAATCGGCTCCATCCTTCTGACTTCCTGAAAGGATATTAAATACTTCATAATTATTTACTATTCGAATATTATTTGGTGTTTGACTATGCTTGGGACATAAAGTATAAAATTTCAATTTCAAAAAGACTTTTAAATTAATATTAAACATGATCCCCATTAAACATAGAAGTCCTAACATTATAAGATGAAAATAGAATGTAAAACAATGTTTTTGATAATTTTAACAACTATCAGCATATTGAAACGTCTAATGTATAATATTCTATGCAGTTGTGCTCAATGGATCTAAAAGATAAACTCTTCAAAGCCGGTAAGTTAGTTTTTTAAATAATTTTTTAATTAATTTATTTATTTACTTTTTGAAACAACATACTAAACAAATAGCTACTCTGTTGAACAATGAATTATTTAAATGAAATTATGTTGTACTATAATGCATGGCTTATAGCGTTTAGAAAAAAAAATTGCAGTTTATTATTATCAGCTATTTAATGACATTTATTGATCCGTAGGAGGAAACATAGTACTGCTGCAATACATTAGCTTTATTCAAACATTTGCAATGAATTTATCAAGAATTCTTATTAACCATAATAATGTCACAAAACTCGCTAACTATACACATTTTAATGATTATCTTAACTTGTGTACTTCTAAAAAAAATTTTTTTAAAATTTATCACAAAACTATGTTTTCTGGATAAATTTGGAATTTATTTCACTAACTTTGTGTTTGAGCAAGAACGTTAAAAAAAACTTCTTATATTTGTAAACCTTTCTAATAAACTGTATTACAGATCAAGGCTTTCACATTATTTGCAATTTTCATATCCCATTAAATATAAATATAAGCAGGAGTGAGCTAACTTAAACTTTTTGATATATTCGTATTTAACAGTAAAGATTGAGAAAATGCTTCCAGTGAATAAAGGCATCACTTCCGCTTACGGTACTTGAAAAAAATTGATAGAAACCAACACATTTAGTCTAATACTTATATGTAAATGAAACGGTACTTAAACTGTAGTTTTCACATAGACACAAACACAAATACGGACAAGACTGAAAAACTGGGTTTTTCCGACTCAGGAAGATGACAACTTGGAGATTTTGACGATTTCGATTTAGTGCGCGTTTAGAATACTTCCCCCAAACTCTGTATATGGCAGGCACTCCTATACTCGCTGCGCGCGCCGAAAAAAACGGCGGGCTAAGCGGGGTGCGGCACTGTGACGAGTTGTGAATGGCGGGTTTTCGGTATGCATCGGTCTTTGTCTCTCTTATGCGTCATTTTCTAAAAAATTACTCGAATTCAAACTAAACTTTTTTCACCAAAGATTTCCGATCACAAGGATATAAATATTGTGTCATTTGGACCATTCTTTCAACGAACAATTGAAGCTTATACTTTTGGTAAGAGGAAACTCTGTCAAATTTCCCCTTAATTATGACTGTATAGGGTAGATCTTGTATCGTATAGAAAGCTTATTCATTTTCTGATCTAATGCATTTACTTTAAACATCACCGACCACTTTGAAAATTAATAATAAGGCTCACCATGTGATAACCCATGTAATTTTTTGTAATCGGATAAATGGCGGCCATATTTTTTTTAAATTATTTTTTTTTCTTAAAACAGGGAGGTTGAGTTATTTGATTATATTCAGTTTACTGTAGAATAATCTAAATAAATTTAAGACATGTTTAAAGGATTTTTTGAGATTTTGTACGGATAAAACAATATATTTGTAAACGAAAAAAAATTAGTTTGTTATAAAATAGCTAGATCAGTTGTAATGAAATACTATAATACCGAATTAATTTGTTCAAACAAGAATCCCCCCCCCCGCAGTTTGTATTATTTAGTTACCAACCCAAGCCCAAAGTAGTTTTACTGTACTAGTATCAGTATCATTAAATTTATTTTTGGAAATTGCTTTTAACTTTTTTACCCGACAGTTATTTTTAAGATAAGGAATTGATTACTTTCATTATTTTTTTTCAGTATTACCATTTTTTGTTTATCTTCCTGTCACTTGGATTATTAAGTCTTTTTAGAAAACTTTTGACCTGACCCTGGATGACTCAAGGGGCTTAAAGCATTTGGAGACTGTGAGTATATTAATTTTGTCTACATAATTTCTTCACTTAAATATCTTGAACTTTGTCTTTTTTTTGAAGCCACTTTATTATGGTATTGTCTTTAGCCTTTTCTTTATTTTGTAAAATGTTTAATGAATTTTGTATAATGTTTAATGAACAGATATCACACATGAGGACATGCATAGCCAGCCTGGAGGAGATCAACAAACAACCTGGACTGATACTGACGAGAGAGGAGGATGTGTTTAATCTACCTATAGACGAGGATGATGTGCTGCTTGAGCTGAGGAGCCAGAACTACCAACCGTTTCCACAATTTTTTTGATACAGTTTCTATTCTATTTCAGAAGAACATTAAGGAAAAGCTGTCCATGCTACTCTCTGGTATAACGGACTGCTTTCCTGTTTTATTGTAAGTTAGTATTGTCTGTCATAGATTATGAAGAAATTACATTATCTCATTTAGTTTCTGATGTTATCATGGGTGACTCTCATTTTCTTTAGTTTAATTTTTTTTTCCTTTCATTTTCAGATTGACAAGGACTCCATATGCTACTGTACTTTTACTGGGGATGGCCATCCTGCCTTGGACACAAGTGCTCAATTTTTAAAATGTTTTAATTTGCAAGTTACATTTATTTATGTTGTCATAAAAGAATTTTTATAATTATGCATAGTTATATAATCTGCATTTGAATTTAATGTTTCTTTATTTGTTTTGATTATCACTAAACTCCTTTTTTAATTAACAATTTAATTGCAATAGCCTACTTGGTGTTAAAGTTACAATTTTAAATGTAAATTTTCAAGGCTGTGCGCAGTTTTCCTCGCGCAAATATTTTAAAATTATCTATAAATTTCTTGAATTGTATTTTATTTTTATATGCATTGGTTTGAACTAAATATTATATGTCTGTTCTGAAAATTGCATTGCAATAGATTTATTAATTTAAAGTTACACATTTAAATTTAAAATGTGTTGGCCATATTTAGTTTTTATTCATGCTCATGTAATTTTAAAATTATGCATACATTTTTTGATTTACATTATATGTATTATTTATATGCATTTATTTTGTAATGTTCATAATCTACTTGTACTGAAATTTTCATAGCAAAAGCTTAAATAGTTTTAAAGTTATGCATTTAATTGTAAATTGTCGGCTGAGTTCGATTTTTTATCTATGTTTTGTTTTTCTTTAATATGCCTAAATTATCTGATCTGCATTTAATGTATTTTATAATTGGCATTAATTTCCAATGAGCATAATCTGTTTGTACTGAAATTTACATAGCAAATGCTTTAATAGTTTTAGAGTTACACATTTAATTGTATATTGTCGGCCGAGTTCGATTTTCAATCTATGTTTTTTTAATAAAATGTGCAAAAATTATCTGATCTGCATTTAATGTATTCTTTTATTTGAATTAATTTCAGAAAGGCATTATCTGATTGTACTGAAAATTTTACAGTTATGGCATTGTTGGTTTAAAAGTTATGCTATTTTGAAGTGAAACAGAATTCTTTGACATTTGTCGCTATTGACCCCTTGTCCTTATATGGTCATGTTTTATAAAATGTATTTATTTAATTCACAACTACTGTGTTGTTTTTTGTTTAAGTATGTGTTATTAATGTATCCCCTAAATGGCAGGGTTCTATCTTCATTAATTACTGAGTTATGAACAAAATAGTGTGGGAAGAGCTAATATTCGATCACAGTTTTTAGAATTAATTACAAAGGATAATAAGGAGGAAAATTAATTCACTAAAAAAAATCATAACTTTTCTCCTAAAAGAGATAGAACAATGATCCAGGTGTCATTGGAACACTGAAAGTGAGCGCTTTCCTATGATATGCTGTTTGTGTGTGTTAAATGTATTTGAAATTTTGAGTTGGAGTTTGACAAAATTAAGATATGATATTTAATAATAGTAATAATAATTTGAGAACTTTTATTATGTTGCACTATGAAAGGAATATAATTAAAAACTTAAAGCAAAACAATCAAGTTACAATTAATAAAAACTATGTACAAATAGAATTATATGGATGATCAGAAAAGGAAATGTCAGATTATTAGTATGCGAAAAAAATTATTTGAAAAATTGAATTTTGAAAGCGGTCTTTAAGAACTGAAATTAATGTGGTGGTGTATTTTGTTAAAAAAAGTTTAATACTTTTTTATAGAAGCTCAACAATGGCAATCTCTTTCTCATAGTATATGTGCATAGCTGTCGAGAGTATGAGTAGACAGATATAATTTTGGTCAGATATGAAGGGCAAGAGTTTGAATGGCTGTTGTGGCTAAGAAAGGACAGATTGTAATCAATTCGTTTATGTACAAGGAGCCTATGAAGTCTAGTGAAATGGCAAATTTCTTCGCCTTAAGAATTTGTCTGGCAGCTGAATTTTTAACATCTTTTAGTTTTTGTATTTATTATTTCTGTGGTCATTTAAAAAGAGACTTACAATAATTAAGAGAACAAAATGCGATCAAGGATTTTCGTTGGTATCGGTGTATTAAACTGATATGACGGATGGTGGTGTAAGCAGAAAGACAGAGTTAAAAATTATAATTAAACATGTCAGAGATTTTATAACAAAGACTCCTAGCTGATAAGAGGTAAACTGTACATAAGAACTACCTAGCAAAAGCGAAGAAGAGAGAGACATAGAATAATTTATAAATGTGAAATATAAGTTTTTCGCCCTTGTCGTCATTCAACTTTAACTTGATGGGAGTTTCCCATGATTTGCTCTCACCAATCAACTACTACACGGCCTAAACAGTGGAGTTAGTTAGAAAGGTATGTTTGTGCGTGCATAGCTGACTATTGGCGTTTTGAGCAGTTGAATGAGTCACTTAGTAGGCATTATAAAAAGAACATGACCAAAAGAGAAGTCATGTAGCACTCCATACACTAAAATATCACCCGAAAGGATACACATTATACTGTATATATATAAATATTTGTCAAATTGTGAACTTAATATTAGTCTAACTATTTAAGAACTTTATTCGGGTTTAATCTAGAACATTCTAGAAAATACTCTTATTTAATAATCCGTTAGGTCTCCATAATTTATATTATATTTTAATGGGACAAAATTTAATATCCTCGACCAATATTTTTGTAAATGATTATCATCTGGACCCTGTATAGTTGTATTTAAATACATGTATATAAAAAATAATTTTTAAAAATTAACCGTTACACGTTTCTGTTATGTGTGTGGGGGTATGATTGGTGGAAGGATCAATTATAATTTAAAAATGGATTTTTTTGAGAAAATACCTACCGTCTAAAGCCTTCTACTGGGAGGTAAATGGTGTTTTAGGATTTAGTAAACAGGACTTTGTGTGTTAATGAATCTGAGCCATATTGGTAGATTCCTCCATAAGACATTCTGGAAAAGAAACAAAGGAAAAAACATGAGAGAAGCCAAAACACGATCTCATAAGGATCGGAATCAAATCTGGAAAATGATGGCATTTCACCTAATGCTACAAGGACTGGTGTAAAGACGGCTCTGGCTGTCAGACATTTTATAATTCACGTCTGCCGGTCAACCTACATTAATAAAATAAATTTTAATATTACGCGGGAGATGTTTGTACGTAAAAAAAAATATATATATATTATTAATAATTTAATAATTATTACTAAAATTTTTAAAAAAATATTATAAATATTTTCTTAAATTTTAATTGAATTTTTAAACATTAAACGCTAAACATTTGAGTAAAATTTAAGAAAATATTTATAATATTTTTTTTCAATTTATTAAAAAATAATTAATAATAATTTATATATTTTTAACGTACAAACTTCTCCCGCGTATGATAATAATTTATTAATTTATGTAGACGTGGATTTAATAAAATAAAATGTAGCTCAAAATATTATTTTTTAAAAAAGTCAATTACCTGTTTTTTTTACTTCCCTTGAGATGTTCAGTTTAATGACGTCATAAATTTTAATTTTTGGCTTTAATCGAAATTAACATAATTAATCGTTAATTTTTCAAAAGTTAAAGGTTAAATTTAAATTAATTGTTACCAGCCCTAATATATATATATATATATATATATATATATATATATATATAATATATATATATATATATATATATATATATATATATATATATATATATATATATATATATATATATATATATATATATATATATATATATACTTACTGATATACTCGGCTTCGTCCAGGTCTGCATTATGAATCATCGACAGTTTGGATCCAATTTTGTACCCCACCCATTATGGTTCTATTGAATAATAATGTGATACCGTTCTTGGTTGAATCCCATATGACTCCATATTTCTCTGAGATTAAATAGCCCATTATGATCCTGTTGCGCAATGGGAACCCATTCGTGAAATAAATCCCCTTCCCATAAAAATACCATATTTTGATGGGATCATCATGTTGCATAAGGGGATCCCGTTTTGGAAGAATCCCTTTTCCCCATATGAAACTATACTTCATTGAGATTTCATACCCAATTATGGATTACTAGTGGAAAAGCCTGCTAAGGCTCACACACACGCATAGTTCGTGCGTTGTTTCGGTAATTGACGTTCTGAGCTAAAACAATGACGTCATATAATATTTTTTACGGTGAAAGTTTTTAATTTATTTATAATAATTTTGCGCGCCTTTTGCGCGTCTTTCGAGCACCTTTTAGCACGCCTTTCGATGAGGAGACACACGCACAGATAGGGCGATTGTGTATTAGACTAGTTCGTGCTGCGGCACCGTGGCGCCTGCGGCGCCCCCCTTTTATTAAGGGCGCCTACGGCGCCCATCTTTTTCAAAAGCCCAACTAACTTGTCCTTGTATGATAAATACGTAATATTCCTGAAAATTAAACAAAGTATTTATATAATAATTTTTACAGTACTAATCACCACACGATTTTTTAACTAATTTTAGAAAGCAGCGCACCAAATTACTGCACCAAAAAATAACTATTTGAGTCAATCATAATATTCCTGAAAATTAAACAAAGTATTTATATAATAATTTTTACAGTGCTAATCACCACACGATTTTTTAACTAATTTTAGAAAGCAGCGCACCAAATTACTGCACCAAAAATAACTCTTATCGAACGTCCGCATGAAATTGTTCAATTTTTTAATTAATAAATAGTGTGGAGGGTGTTTAATGTTAATCTGGAAACCAAAATGATTATCCAATTTTTTATAAAAAAAGCAGAGTGATGTCCCTCAGCGTTCAGCTACATAATTGAGCGTAAATATATATATATGAATGGGATCAAATTTATGATTTAAACCCTTTCTTCGGTAAGATCCCATACATCGACGGTATCACAGTATTATCCGGTGCATTATGGAACGACATATTTTTTAATCCCTTACCCCAATACAATCCCATACTTATGTGGGATAACATACCCCAGTATGATCCCAAAAAAGTTTCCATTCTTGGCAAATGCCATCACCTGATCGGATGCCATACTTCTGATTTATTTATTTACCCGAGTATGATCCCAATCCATTATGGGATCTCCTTACCTGTGAGATCCCATTATAGTTTCTCTCACTTTATCTCGTTCGATCCCGATCCAGGTCGTAGTATAAAGGTATTGTTCAAGGTCGTATTATAAAGGTATCTACCAAATATCGCTATGTTTTGTCAACACACAAAGTAACGTGTAATATTAATCATCATCTTCATTTGTGTTCCGATAAATAGCATCGACCATTCAACCCATAAGAGTATATTAAATTCATAGCCTGACAAAGCTTTTGCCTTAGACTTTAAAACTTGTTGCAGTAAAATAAGCTATGAATTATCGGAGATCTTGCAAAACTAAAATGTATAATTTTCCAGCATAATTTAGACATTCCATTCAGTGAGGTTTACCAAACAGAAAATCTATCAAAATAAATATAAAAAAAACTTTTGGATAAGCCTTTAATTTTATCCAATTAAAATGTGTTATAAATTACAGAATCTTAACAGAAAATGAAATTACACAAGTCTTTAGAATATTTAAGATCATATTCGAATCAAGTGAATAATATGACTAATATTACAATCAAAGTTTGACAAATAATGGGGATAATACTCTATAAATTTTGTTCTAATAAAAAAGGATACAAAATAACAGAGAGCCTGCATACATAAACTTTGGAATTTTCTAGAATATTTTAGATAATTCCTTAATAAATTGGCTACAATTTATATTGACAGTCTGATAAACAATATGATTAAAAGTTTTAAATTGTGTCCTCTAAAATCGGTGAAATAATATAAGAGATCCAGCAAAATTGAATTTAAAAAGAATTTGTTAGACTATGTTAAATCCTACCGAATCAAAAGAATAAAAAGACCAATATTACATTCAAAGTTTGAGAGATAATAAGAGTAATACTTTACTTTAAAGCTTGTCCCAATAAAACAGGCTAAAATATAAGAGAGATCCTGCAAAGATAAAATGTATAATATTTTAGAATAATTTAGATAAGCCCTTAATGAAGTGAATAATATGCAAAACGTTTGAAAATGTGTCCCATTATAGTTTGGTTAAAAAATAAGTGTGATCCAGCAAAAATAAGAATTTAAGGAATTTTCTACACTTTTCTAGAATATAGTCACTACATTAAAAAAATAATAAATGTACATTTAGAAACAGGTACTCACCAAAACAGCAGTGCTGGATTTACTTTTAAGCTATACAAGCTATAGTATAGCTTAGGGCCTCCACTTTCTAGGGTTCCCCTAAAAATTATTTGAGTGAACAAATGTCATATGCATTTAAACTTTTTTTAAATTGGCCCAACACTTATTTAGTTGGTATACCTATTTAGTTCAAAGTCATGAATAATCTGAATACCATAAAACAGCTTCGGTAACATATCTTATAAGCAAAAGTAGCTCATTAAAATAAGGTGTGGCGGAAAAGCTAATTATGACACTGACACGTCATATCGGGATTGTCGGGATTTCATTTCCAAGAACGGAAAACGCCACAACCCATTCGGTCATGAGCTATTTTTAGAGATTGAGGGGAAACCTTTCTCAAAACCCAGTGTGTTTTGAAACATTGATTTCACAGAAAACTATCTTGTATGAGAAATATTTTGTGCAAAATAATATTTCTTCACACTTAGTTTTGCAAATGAATAAATTAGTAAAATGCAGAGGACTTAGAACTAATCGAAATAAGCCAAAACAGTTTTAAAGATAATTGTAAGAGGTCGTTTTGATGTCATAACTCGTAAAAACTAGTCCTTTCTTATCTTATCGTATTTTATAAGCAACAGAGACATCTTCTCTACAAAAGACAATTGCGTCCTACCTTATCCATGGTTTGTGTCTACTCCTGCATTCTTATTAGAATTTTAAATGTTGATAAAGTGTTGCTTTTCCTGAATTCCTAACGGGAAGAAAGAGAATCTGTATGTGTTTATTCTTGAATGCTGAATGATACTGCTTAAAGAATAATAAACGTGTTTCTATCCCTATGTCTATATTCTATGTGAGTCATCTGAGGGTTGTTTTAAGTTAGTCATTGTACTAGTATAAATAAAATAATAGTCCAAGTCACTGGCTGGCTGTCTGGATGGATGTGGAACGCTGAGGAACGATGTACAATAGTCTATAGCAGTTTAAACAATCGTGTGGTGATTAGCACTGTAAAAAATATTATATGACGTCATTGTTTGAGCTTATATTTAATATAAGCTGCGCATCAAAAGGTGTGCAAATTAAATCCAAATTAAAGTCGCGCTGTAAATAAAATATTATATGACGTCATTGTTTTAGCTTATATTTTAATTTTGGAAAAGGGAACGATGTAAAAAGAGGATTGTTAATTATAAAATATTTAGTACTTAGTGTACATTTCAGGAAGTTTAATACTTCGTATTTATCAAACAAGGATAAAATTTAGTTGGGCTTTTGACCCAAAAAAAAATTGGGCACCGTAGGCGCCGTAGGCGCAACGGCGCCCCAGTACAATCTAATTTGTAATAGTAGTCCAGTATTAACTTATATAAAATTTAATAGTTGTTGGTTTTCTTGGTCCTTATACAAATGTATGACTTAGTATTATTTAGTAATAAACTAAAACTAAGATTATGCCTTTCATTATAATTACAGCATTCGTATTAAATAGTATGAATAAAACTTTTAGTCACGAATTAACGAGCGAAAGATCTAGATTTCTAGAGTCACTGATTCTATTTCACAAAAATATAATATATCACATGATATAACCTTTTATTTTAATTTAAAATTCTACAAAATCAGCTTTTCAAAAAGTTTTAGTCAATTTCAATGAGCCCATTTGCTGTATGATTAATGGACAATGCACGGTGGTCGAGTGGCATGCGCACTCGGCTGGCGTACCGATGGTCACGTGTTCGAATCCCCATAAAGCAGGCATTTGTCCCGGGGCCAAGGGTGTCCTGAGTCCACCCAACTCCTTTGGATATTTAACACTAGTTAGGGTTATGCGTTGAACACCCATAGCCGTGGCCTGTGAACGCTGCGTCATTTGCCAACAGACCAGGATGTTGACGCATTATTCTACTGTATAGAAGGAGCGTCTGTACAGATAAGGCAAGACAAATATAGATGTTGTTTGTCCGTCGATTCGACGAAAACCACTCTAGTCATCCGAGGGTTGCTGGGACTGGCTCTGTTTGTGCGTGCGCAGATGGCTGATGAGGCCGATCCTTACACGTTATGTCGGAGCCAAATTGTCGGGTCCGTTTTGTCGGTGAACTGTTTGAAAACTGTGCAACTCTATCTAGTAGGGCATGCGGTTAGTAAGTGAAAATTGAATTAAATAGATTAAGAAAAGGGTGAACTTATATTAGATTATTTAAAAAAATTTTTTTTAAATTATTAACTTTTTTATACAAAAAAATAAATTTAAAATAAAAAAATGGGATTATTTTTTTCAATAGTTCTTTGCCACTTACCATGGATGTTCCAGCTATGCATTTGTTAGCACATCAATTAAATCGTTTCGTTGAAGATTAATCTCTTAAACTTAATTTTATTATGATAATTTTATTATTATTATTAGTTTGTTATTTTTTGGATTATTAATGTTATTTGTATTAGTATTTTGTTTGTTCCTCGCTAATTAAATCATTGCTAATTAATTATCTTGCCCTTATATCTATTAATAATGCATGACATAGAATGATAGATCACATTAATAATAATAATGCGATAATTTTCAAAAGCGCTGTACCCCATCAAGTAGCTGGGCTCACAGCGGTTCACATACAAATAATAACAATCATTTAATATAATTATCAATGCCTATAATGTAACAAATACATATCATATCTATAACATAACGACATTACAGTGTACATGAGCTACGTTTATCATTTAAAGAAATGTTTTATTGTTATTAAATTAATTTTGAAAGTAAAGTTTGAAGAGATGTGTTTTTAGTGCAGTCATGAAGGCCTTAGTAATTGGAATACTGCGAATGTGTAATGTAGATAATTCCATTGTTTGTGGTTCAAAAAGAGAAAGACCTTTTGCCAACTGTTTTATTGTGTGTCTTAGCCTAAGACACACACTAAAACAGTTTCTCATTTTACAATTATAGCATTGTTAATTTAAAAGCTATGCTATTTTGTAGTAAATCTGAATTTGTTGACATTTGTCGCTAATGAACCCCTGTGTTTATATGTTCATGTTTTATAAATATATTTAACTAATTCTCAACTACTGTGTATTTTCTTTAAGTATGTGTTATTAATGTATTCTCCAAATTGCATGGCTCTATCTTCGTTAATTACAAAGTTATGTAAAAAATAGTACGCGAAGTGCTAAAATTCGATTAAAATTTTTGAATTAATTACCGTAGTTCAATAAGGAGGAAAATAATTCACTAAAAAGCAAAACTTTGTCCTATAAAAGATAGGATAATAATTATTTTTTGTTGGTGTTTTGGAAAGGTGAATAAAGCTCTTTCCAATGATATGCTATGGACAATATTGCAAGATTTGTAGTTTTAAATCACTCATTGTGGAACGAAGATAATTTTTATCAGCTTCAGTTTGGAGAAGCTCCTTTTACAACTAGATATACTGATACTGATAGCAGTTGTTGAAAAAATTCTTAGAAAAATAATAATATTGGGTACAGAATTATCCGATCTATACTGTTGAATATATTTTAATAGGTCTAGGGCCCCCCCCCTTTTTTTCTAACATAATGCCTCTTCTTGTAGTGTAGGTACAGCCAGGGCTGGTCTTAGGCCACTGCAACTTATGGGGCTGCAGTGGGCCCCGCGCTTTCATAAGCCCCACTTATCTTAATTTTCACTTATTATCCTCATAAATGATATCTTATCCCTACCCAAACTGGGCCCCGCACAATCCTTTTCAGATTCTAAGCCGCATAGTGCCCTGCAATAGCTAAGACCGGCCCTGTGTATAGCCATACAAACCTGGATCCTTTTTCTTTCAATTTTGAACTGTTCTTTTTCAATGTCAATAAAGACAATTATTATTTGATGTTCAAATTCTTCATTTAGTAGGTTTCATGGTATTATACACGAATATTTTCTTGCATGGTCATGCAAATTATCAACGCGTTCTTTCGTTTTATTTTATAATTTCACCCATGGATAAAAACATTTCTCGTTTAACGTCTTACTCTAATGATAGATACACGTGTTATGAATTTTCCCCGCTCATATTTTTCCTTCTTCTCACTCGGAATTCAGTTGATATCTCCAACTCTCTATAACAGCGTCCTGTATTAGCGCATGTCTTTGTTCCATGAAATGGGTTTCCATTAATTTTAAAAACAAGACGGGTTCCCATAAATTGAGATACATTACAAAAGAAAAAAGATTGCATTGAAATGGGTAAAATTCCAGCATCTGATCTCGTTTACGAGTTATTTCTTCAGACGTCAATTTTTCCTAGACGCTTGAAATTTTAAAGTATGTCTTTTTCGAAATTATTTATGCTATAATGATGTTTATTAACAGAGAAATTTGAATAGTGTCATTTTCTTGCCATAAATCTTAATAATGTTCCATAAAATAGACGAATTCAAATTATTTACACATTACATAAATTGGATAGGCGTAACAATTTTGATGAATAACCGTATTTTAACGAAAAACACAAATTATGTGTGCTACTTTAATGTAATAAAAACAAAATAAATTTAATTTTTGTAAGTTACCTTACAATAATTTTCTGAAAACTGAAAGAGTAATATAAATTACTACTTGCAAGTTAAACACAATTTTTGAACCACCATGCCATGTAGGTACTTGTTAGCGCATCATTCTGTGCATGACGAAATTCCACGCAAAAACAGTCGTGGCGATATTAATAGCACATATTATTCGGCCCAGTGGAGATGTGTTTTTTTTGGTTTGTTTTTGTATTCAGTTTTCTTACAAAAGCGACATCTATGACGTATACCGCTTAATTTTCCAATTTTAAATTTTTGAACGGTTTTTCGTTAGTTATAACAACCACTTTGCAATCAAACAAATATTGCGAGAATCCGATAACTAAGACTCGAAATTAAGAATTTTTTTGTTTCACCTTGGTTTCCCACCTTAAAAAGAAAAAGGGCGGTTGTCGGAGACGGCTTTATTTTTCTAATGCCAACAAATGCCGCCCTCTCAATATGTGCAGCCCGGGGCGGACCGCCCCACCACCCCCTAGCTACGCCACTGCAAAGTGGAGATGAAAGTTCCTGAATCCATTAACCCTCTACAATGGTGGAAACTTAATGAACACCGATATCCGATAATGTCATTCCTTGCCAAGACCGTTGTGTGCACACCAGCATGGGCAACCGCAGAAAATTTTCTAGGGGGGGGGGAATATTTTTAGTAATGTTTTAATGTAGTTTTAATTTACTGTAGCGTATATGTATGGTAAACGAACGGACTGGACACTGTAGTAATGAAGGGCATACATTAGTACCAAAGTTGTTATTTACACAATGTATGCAAGTATATAACGAAACATAATTTTAAAATAAAATTTATTCTTTAAACAAGAACAGGAGTCGTCTGTTATCCCTGCCAAACATATATACAATTTTGTCCATAAAGTCTTTTTTTGTTGCCGTTCACTTTGTCTCTGTGTACGCTAAACATGCATAAACCAGACAGACGTTCATCTGACATTGTAGATCTAAGCCATGTTTTTACACGACGTAATGTGCTGAATGATCGCTCCACAGTACATGTTGTTGCTGGTAATGTTAGCAAAACTAGTAAGGCATACCTGACAGCCGGATAAAACTTTGTAAACGGTAACAAGTCGAGGAAATCTTGGCTACTTTTGTATTCTCGCGTTTTCCAAAAATCAAACCAACTCAAGGCTTCACTTTCAAAATTATCAATGTAGTATACCTGATTAGTAGTAGACATTGTATCCTTAAACTGTTGACGATTCAGTTTGTACAATTTCGAAGGGAGTAGCAACGTTAAGTTAATTTGTGCACTGTTGGCTTTACAAAATCGACTCTCAATTGAGCTAATTAGAGAATCCAAGTATGGAATGTAAACTGTCTGAAGTACTCTCAACACTTGTGGTTTCTGGATTACTTCGATGCTTTTGTCTTCCACACTGTCTTGGGATAATCAGTTCAATATCCACCTTCTGTGCGAGTTGTACTGTTTTCTCAAAGATATCCCTGAAATAGTTATCGGAATCACCTCGGTGAAGTTTTATTACACTGAGCAGGTTTTGAACTTGCAGTTGGAATTCTGGAAGATCAACTTGAACAGCTAGAAGAGCCTGAGTAACTGGTTCCAGTAAGGCAGAGTTCTGCGAAATAATATTGAGACAAAATAAAAACGTGCTGGACTTTGATGAACAATATAATTGATGTGCAGCCTGTCGTGTATTTCCATTTGCATGCAATGAACATTGTTCCAGTTGACAATAAATATCTTCAAATTTACTAGACAAAATCCGAATACTTTTATACTTGCTTGTCCATCTTGTCTCACACAGAAGAGGAATATTTGGAACAGAGGACCTCCTTTTTGGACTTTCATGAAAAAATGAAATAATTGCTTTGATAGTACCAATAGTATTTCGTATCACTGCAACATTATTAAGATAATTTACTACGAGATTCAGTCTATGCGAGGCACAGTTAACAAAGGCAGCCTTGGGGTAAATACTTCGAATTTTTGCCTGAACACCATTTTCTTTCCCGGCCATTGTAGAGCATCCATCATCACCTTGACCCAGCATATTATTAAGGAGGAGACAAAATGTTTTGCGATGTTCAATAACACAATCAGATATCGTGGTGGCGTCTATATCTTTTAACGGAGAAAATCCAAGGAATTCCTCACGAATCATAGCCTGCTCACTAGACGTAACTTCAAACGGGACTCCCAGTGATAATTGTTCTGTTCCTGAGATATCTGCTGTTTCATCGGCTATGATCGAGAATCCAACAGCATTGTTGGCAGCTTTTACAATGTCTTCTCGCAGAGCTTGTTCAGACATGTTGATCAAATCATTCTGATTTCGGTGTGATTTGTAACGTGCATTTTCAGCAGCTGTATCAAAATGTTTTTTTTAAATACTGTCTCCTCCTCAATTCGATACGCATAAAGTTGTTCGGCATTTCCTTTGGTGCTATTTCCCCCACGAATTGCCAAATCGTTTGTTCCGCAAAATAAGATTGTTGAAATAATAGGATACAGTTTCTTTCTGTTTTCTTCAATAATTTGTTTTACTGAATTATCTACCTGACAAATAATAACCTTATTTGGATCTCTAATGATTGACGTGAAGTGTTCAGTATCTTGTTGAGACCCACGATGCCATGCTGAGCTGATATGGTTTCTTGCACATTCATTAAAATCTTTATACTTTGTACAAGGAGTAGTAATAAAGGCACCTTGAATTCCTCTTTTAACTGGTTGCGGAAGTAAAACACAGAAAATGCAAAAGGCACCTTTTAACCTTGGTGAATATGATAACCTTGGGCTATACTTTGTCAGCCAAGATTCCCTGAAACAACGTTTTCCACTTCCAGACATGTCACCTTCAAAATCATATGACTGTTGAGGCTTGTATATATCAGTTAGCAAATGATACTTAAGATCGACAGGAATCTTCGTAGTAGATTTTACATAGTTTCCAATGTCATATCTTAACATAGTATATCCACTTTCAAGCTTGTCAGGGTCTGGTTCTGGTGGTAGCACTGCTGCTCCAGATGAACAAGCAACAGCGTCCGTTTTCCGTTTTTTGCAGACAGGAGTTAACGTTATGTTTTTAACATCTGGAATCGATTGCTGTGGCTGTGTGAGAGGTTTTAAAATTTCCGGATATCCATGACGCCTAAAAGTAAACTGTTTATTGCAATAACTTCTTTGCTTTGGTACACACAGTTAGTGAGGTATAAGTTCTTGAACTAACACAGGAAACATATTATACAGTTATGCTACCGTCTATGCCCTACTGACGACTATCTCTACAGCACTGTCCTAAGTCTCTTACATGTCGCACCTAAATTTGTCTCTAATATGTTCTCCCTAAATGTTCTCTTCCTTATATATTCGGCGAGCCGTAAGGTGTTTGATCCGGTCCAGCAGTATTGTCATATACTCTTATCTGTCTATTTCATTTCTGGTCATTGTTAGGAGGAATTCGGAAGGCCTCACATCCGGTAGCCAAATACACAACATTGTGCGGGGCTGGGGGCGGTATTGTTTAGAGAACACATAATTTTCACTTCTGCCCAACGCATTCCAAACTCCACCACAATAGTGTGGTGGGCTGCAGGGGGATGGCTGTGGAAGCTTTTACTTCCAAGTCTAATACATTTCTGGAGCCGGATGTCCTCACTTCCGAATTCCTGTCAGTCATCAGTAATCCAACACCCCAGGTATCGTCACACTGCGGGAGTGAACAGAGGGCCCTTTGTTGCATGCATGAGAAAGGGGGAGGGGAGCACAGTGGCTGGCGCTCCCCATGTATGTTTTTGGGGGCACACGGCCACATCTATAATAAAAAATAATTATGTTCAAAACAACGTTTGACTCACAACATACGGTTGTACATAAAATAATTAATATTGTAGATAACCTGTTGGTATGTGGGTGTATTTGGCCTCTTTACTACTGGTTGGACTAAACTCTCTGCTTTCACTCAATTCAAACACCAAGACTGTAAGACTACATGAAGACTTATTATTTCCTCTTTATTGCCCCACTCCTTGATTCCTACATACACGGTAATCTCTACAATTCGCTTACTCTAACTCTCTTTAGTCCGCACACAATCTACACTCTACTACTACTATCTACACTCTACAATTTAGTTGCCTGAATGGTTGAGCGCTGAACTCTCCCGTGTGATTTTGAGATTTCACCTGAACGGTGCCGCTGCTGTCTCAATTCGGTGTATCGTAGAGTTAACCCGTCCTACCAACTCGCCGAGCTATTGGAAACGAGATTAATGGATGACGTATATTCTCCAACTATTGGCAAGGAAAGTCTTCATGATGAATCCAATGACAATGGCATGATATTGATAGACTTTGCTCTAGGAAAAGGAATGTCAGTGAGCAGCACCAAGTTTCAACACAAGAATATACATAAAGCCACTTGGAACTCGCCAGATGGAGTCACTCACAACCAAAATGACCATGTTCTAATCGACCGGGGACATGGATCCGATATACTTGATGTAAGAAGTTATCGAGGAGCAGATGCTGACTCTGACCACCTACTTGTATGAGTTAAATACAAGCAGAGAATAGTATAATTCAGAATTTTCATAATCAAAGAGAGAAACGATATGATTACCAAAGACTTTCCAAAGACCCGCTAACAGCAAAAGCCTACCAAACTGAAGTAGAAACACAGCTCGAAACATTTCAAGAAGAAGGGAACAAGGAAAACAACATAAATGAACAATGGAATAGGATTAAAAATGCTATGAAAGGATCAGCAGAAAAAAGTTGTAGGGTTCCAACAAACTAATAAGAGAGTTGGCTGGTTCGACAATGAATGCAGAAAAACTATTGAAGAAAGGAACAAAGCACGAATGATCATGTTACAAAGAGACACCAGAAAGACAACACAAACATACAAAGAGGCCAGAAAAGAAGCGACAAAAATGTGCAGGAAGAAAAAGAGGGATTGGGAAAAAGCTAAACTTAAAGAAATAGAAGACTTGTCAAGAGAGAGAAATATCAGAGGAATGTACATGAAGATAAGAGGTGAAATGAATGGATACCAAGCCAGACCACAAATGTGTGAGAGGCAGGATGGAGAATTAATCACAGAAAATAGTAAAGTATTGGAGAGATGGGCTGAATATTTTGAGGGCATACTGAATGCAGATAATGGACAAGATGATGATTACCAACCACCACATGGAGTACCAGACCCTTTTATAAACCCTGCCAACATTAGAAAGAAGCTAAAGAAGTAATCAATCATATGAAAAATCACAAAGCCCCTGGAGAAGATCTTATCACAGCAGAACTTATTAAGTATGGAGGAGGAGAACTACACATTCAGATACATAATCTCTTAACTAGAATCTGGCAAGAAGAGAAAATACCAACAGAATGGGAAACGGCATTAATAACCCCAATACACAAGAAAGGATCCAAACTTCAGTGCAAAAATTACAGAGGAATCTCCCTATTAAACGTTTCCTACAAAATACTGACAAAACTTATAGCCAAAAGACTACATCCATATGCTGAAGAAATATTAGGAGACTACCAATGTGGATTCAGACAAAACAGATCAACGACTGATCAAATTTTCACCATCAGATGCATATTAGAGAAATGCTATGAATACAACATCCCAGTGCATCAACTATATGTAGATTATAAAATGGCATATGACAGCATCAAAAGGAAATATCTATATGAAACGCTGCAGGAGTTTGTCATACCCAACAAACTGACAATAATGATATATGTCACGCTGCCACGCTGAACAACTCAAGAAGCAAAGTTAAGGTTCAAGGAGAATACTCAAGGGAATTTAGGATTAGACAAGGACTAAGGCAGGGAGACACACTGTCTTGT
Source organism: Ampullaceana balthica (assembly GCA_944989445.1). NCBI lineage: Eukaryota > Metazoa > Mollusca > Gastropoda > Lymnaeidae > Ampullaceana > Ampullaceana balthica. The sequence continues at coordinate 63,029 of CALYLW010001864.1, forward strand.
ATGCTCTTTAACTTAACGTTAGAAAGAGTTATTAGAAACATAAATATTGACACTCGAGGAACAATAACTGGATACTTCCTGAGGGAAACTCAAGAACCAAAAGCTATTGGCACTTTCTATAGCCAACCCATCCAGTACCTTGCATATGCTGATGACATAGCCCTGCTTGCTAAAAGTACTAAATACATATCAAAGTCATACATTTAATTAGAAGACGCATCACTCAAGCAGGGCTGGAAGTCAACAACCAAAAAACAAAATACATGACCCTAGAAAGAGAAGAAAGGACAGGTGAAGACATTAAAATTAGGAACCAGACTTTTGAAAAAGTAAATCAATTCAAATACCTAGGATCAATACTAAATGAAAGGAATGAATTAATGATAGAAATTAAAGAAAGAATATCAGCCGGTAATAGAGCATACTTTAGTAGCCAGAATATCCTCAAAAACAAAAATATTACAAGGGAAACAAAGAAAACTCTTTATAAAACTGTCATCAGACCAGCTGTAACATATGCAAGAGAAACTTGGACCTTGACAAAAACTGCAGAAAACCGGTTAAATACATGGGAGAGGAAAGTTCTCAGGAAAATATATGGACCAACAAAGGATGAGTTCGGATGGAGAATAAGAACCAACCATGAACTATACAATCTATATCAGGATACCACAATAGTTGCAGAAATAAAAAAGGGCAGACTGCGCTGGGCAGGACACCTAGAAAGAATGTCAAATGATAGAGGAGTAAAGAGGGTACACCACCAAAACCCCAGAGGAAAACGGCTCAAGGGAAGACCTAGGCTTAGGTGGATGGATGACATAGAGAAAGATCTACAACAACTGGGCATCCAATATTGGAAAAGAAAGGCGTTGATAAGGACTGAGTGGAAGGAGGTCGTGAGGCAGGCCCAAGCCCTACATGGGCTGTAGCGCCACAGGGATGGATGGATGGATAGACTCCTTGAATATCACTTGGGGAATGACTCTGGGGATGGGATGGGGTGGGGTACCATGACCCGCTCTGGTCTCATTGATGTTAGCCCCTGGTCTGCTTTGGACGATCGCAATCATTTACCCTGGTCAGTGCTTCGGACGGCTGACCTTTAGATAACAAAGTCTACATTAAGCACCTCTGGGCATCTGGACACGGTTCGGTCTATTCATCTATCCAAGCTACCGCATGGGGCAGTTCACAAATCTTGGTCAGTCCTGACCAGACTAAAAGTCCTTGCCAGCAACAGTAATCTTTGATTTAAAGACCGTTTAACTGCCCTAATTCTCTACAATATAGAAAATATAAACATAATTACCCAGTAAAACGAAATCAGCATCAGCTTAGTTACTTTCTGTTTATTTACTGTTTACTTTAATAAATTTGTTTTTTCTATTATTGTCATTTTTTAAAAAAAATCAATCAATCCAGGGGGGGGGAAAGCGCCCCCCCTTGCCCCTCTCCCTGCGGTCGCCCATGCACACCAGTTACCTCAGTTCCATGTGAATGATTGTTCAGCTCGGCTGGTTATATTGTCAATTATACATGCTCATCACTTGATCCAAATAATGTCAACACACTCATCTTTTCGCGTAGTTGGTTAAAAGATGACGTATAAAGGAGATATTCAATTGTTATTTAGATTTTCAACAAGAATGTTTAATAAGTGTTACTTATGACATCATGAATTTTAATTTTTGGCTTTAATCGAAATAAACAATTAATTAATCGTTAGTTTTTAAAAAGTTAACGTTTAAATTTAAATGGTTGGTTAACAGCCCTAGTAAAAATACGTTTGGATTACGTCCTTTTTGGTATACGTTCAAGTGTCTGGAACGGATAGAGGACGATTTCAGAGGTTTAATTGTAAATTAAATAATCCAATTTTCCCAATGTTAAGTAAAAGATAAGCATGCACTCGTAATAGGATATAGGGCTTGTCATTTCTAAGAAGGAAAAACCCGATAACCCATTAGGTCATTTGGCTATCTTTAGATTAAGGTCACACTTTTCTTAAATATCCGTAACTACTTTGTGTTTTGAAACACCGATCTCACTAAAAACGATCTTGTAGGTGCAATTTTTGTGCAAAATATATTTCTTTACATTAAGTTGCAGCTTAATGAATTATTAAAATGCAGAACACTTAAAGCTAATGGTAATAATGTAATAATTTAATTTAATATTATTTTTTCCCTTGGTCCTTATTTAAAATATACGCCTTAGTACTTATACTTATAGTTAAAAAACTAGTACTAAGATAATTAATTATAATTACATCATTAGTATTATTTATTATGAATGAATAAAAAATCACGAACGACCAAGCGAATGATCTAGAGTAGAGACAATGACACATTTTCATTTACATAATTCATACTCGCAAGGCAGTGGCGTAGCTAGGGTCATGTGCGCCCGGGGACATGACACAAAATCTGCGCCCCTTGTCGGAACGAACGATCCTAGGGGTTACTGAGCCCCCCAGGAAAAATTTGAAATTTTACGGTTTATATGGTTCATTTTCGAAGCTTCTGGTATTTTAATGAAATAGAATACAGACTAATAATTCTATATATGATTGTAAACAATTTATTTGAAAAAAAAATACTCTACTAATTGTACAATTAGACATAGTCTACAAAAAAAAATATTCTCCTTGATTTGAATGTTGCAAACTCGTCAATCACGTTGTCAAAATTAATATTCTCAAGTGTTTCTCTTTCGATGCTAAGGAGAGAAAGATCACCCAGACGATCTTGTCCCTTTGAAACACGTAAATATGACAAAATAAGCTTCAGTTTGCTGAAGGACCGCTCACAGCTTTCGGTTGAAACAGCAATTGTTATAAGTATTTGAAGTGAAATGCACAGATTCGGAAATACATCATATCCACATGAAACAATAAAACCAAGAAGATCCAAAGGAGTTTCTGGTAGAACTTCAGTCCGGGTACTGACTAGCATTTTTCAGCCTCTGATTTATGTGCACAATTCGTGACCATTGACGTCAGTGTCGTATAAATTAGCAAAATCTAAGCAATTTTAACGAAGTGTATCGATTTTTGTCTCAGCAAGAAGAGTTTTGACGTCTAGTAAAAATCCAAATTTGTTGTTTAGATATTTTAGACGTAAAAAACGTATTGATATCTCAAGTTGGAGTCTTATCAATTTACGCGGCTCATATCACGTGCAATCTATTCTTCTGCAGAAAGTCCTGCATCTCTTGTTAATTCTCCAGGCATCCTCCGATGTCGTCTAATCCTTCTGTCAACCTCGATTCCGCAAATTGTGCATCTTCCTTTCCATTGTCTACCACAACCTGGCTCAAATTATCACGAATGTTGACAATTTCTTGCTCAAGCGATTCCAGATTAGATGCTGCTTCCTTGAAATTCACAGTAGGATTCTGTTACCGTTTCTGGACACGATCAATTTTCGTAAGTATGATGTTCCAGAAATTTAACAAAACTAGGAATTTAAAGTTTAATATACCTGCCAGCAAAGTTTCTACATCACTTCTGGTGTCAGGCTTCATATTTGTATGTTCTGATAATTTTTCCAACAGCCCTACCAATTCATCTAGTCCTTCATAAATTGCTTTAACAGCTTCTGATCGTGCACTCCAGCGTGTTTCAGACTCCCTCTTCATTGCGATTGGCAGAACTCTTTTTAATTTTTTCCCAACGACTTATTGAATGAGAGAAACAAAAATTTATACTTTCAACTGTTCCAAAAACGTGATAACAACTGGATCCTGTTTACCTGAGTGTACTCCTGCTAAGTTTAAGCTGTGATTGTCAAAGTTGAAGAACAATGCTTTGTGATTTCTGGCACATATTCGCTGTTGAAGGCCGGATATATGCCCTGTCATTACAGCAGCATTGTCATAACATTGTGACCGATAGTCGGATGGAGGTATGTTATTAGATTCCAGTTTATCTACGATAACTCTTTCAAGGCTTGCTGCGTCTTTGGAATGTATCTGTATAAAACCTAAAAATTATTGTTTGATGTTGTTTGTTTTTTTAAGTTTAAAAATCCACATCCACAAATATGATGACTTGAGAAAGTTGCTCCCGTTGTCCTAGATCGGGTGTTGAGTTAAGTAAGATACTTTAGTACTTGTTTTTTGTGATTTCACTAAACAGCTGATTCCTTGCAGTCGATGAATGTAGGTGGATAAATTCATTCTGGATTTCCGGTGATAAATAAGATACTGAACCTTGATTTCCTCGGGCATGTTGTAAGTGTTTTTCTAACAGTGGATCACACTGATCAAGTTTGATCACAGAGAGAAAGGAAAGAGAGGCGATGTCTGATGTTTCATATAAAAGGAATCCAACTTGCTTTGACACACCGACACAAGCCCGTGAGAGGAGAGACTTTCCCTCCCTCCCCCACTTTACTCCCTCCACAGTGGGATGGGGGACGTAAGATTTTTCTTTTTAAAAAGAGTCACAGCATGCAGCAAAGGGACGCGAATTAACCATTCTGTAAGCCAGTGGTTCTCAACCTTTTGAGATTCAAGGACCACTTGTAATATACACGTTAGTTAGTAAAACTATACTAATATGCTACGTTTTGAACTTGAACTTGAACTATCCCTATATACCCGTTGTTGGGTCGTTGGGGCACCATCGTGAACTGCTCACTAACACACGCCATTTGTCCCGGTCCTGTGCTGCCCTTTGAGAGTCGCTGAATGACAGGCCGGTCCACTCTTTGATATCGTCCTCCCATCTCTTCTTTTGTCCGCCTCTTTTCCTTCCTCCCTGGACTGTGCCTTGCAATATAGTTTTTGCGAGACCTCCAGTTCTTGTCACGTGTCCGTAACATCGTAATTTCCTCTTCTTAATTGATGTGAGTAGGTCCTCGTAGGGGCCAATGACAGTACTTATTGTGTTGCGGACCGCTTCGTTTGTGATTTGCGCTGTGTAGGAGATGTTCAATAACTTTCTGAAACATCTCATCTCCAGCGCATTGATTCTTCTTTGGAGATCTGCAGTGAGCGTCCAAGCCTCACAACCATACAAAAAGACCGACATCGCCAGAAAGCGCATTAGCCGGATCTTTGTTCTCAGGGAAAGCTTCTTACTTTGCCAGATGTGCTTTAATTTACTCAATGCTGCCATTGTTTGGGCTACTCTGGCAAGAATATCTGACTTTGAGCCTTCGTCGGATATTATGGCCCCTAGATATTTGAAGGTGGAGACTTCTTCAAGTTTTTGCCCGTTTATCCGAATCTCACTTGTGAATTTACTATTTGCCATGACCTTGGTCTTTTCTGCATTGATTTCCATGCCGTACGCCTTTGTTGTTTTCTCTAGCTTTGCTACGTTTTGCGTGCTCCAAAAACAATATTGTAATGGCTTTCTTTTGTAAAGAACAAATGTCATTTATATTAGTCTCATAGCCTTCTTATATAATTCTACTTGCTCACTATACAAAAAACGTTAAGTCATAAACAGTAGTTTGTATTAAAAAGACTGCTATATTATTTTATTTAGTACAAACGATGTTTCGTTTTTTTTGTAAGCAATGGAGAAAATCCACTTTCACAAAGTTGCAAAGGGTAAAAGTATTTTAAAAGCTATCTGAGACAATTCGGAGTACTCCAAAATTTCATTAAGCCCACTTTCTGATGCAACATATTCAAAGTGGTATCGCTACTGAGTTCAATGAATTGGTTTATTTACGATGTTGTTAATTTTATTTGATGAGGCAATGTGTGCGAGTTTAGGACTGGAAACCCACGAAAAACCACTGAACGTTAAAAATCACCAAAGTAGAATTAAAATTGGCCCTGCATTGATTGAATATGACCAGAAATCAAATTTATCAACAGTTGCTTATTTATTTCAACATTTTCTGGTTTCTCGGAGATTTCGTATTATTGATCAAACATGTCAAAGTTACCTTGAAATAGTCCTATCTTCAAAAGATCACGCTTTTTCGTAAAAGCGGACACTTTGTCACTGAGAGTAATATATTGTGTCTGCTTTCCTTGCCGAGTTGAATTAAGTTTATTGAGTTCTTCAAAAGTTTCAGCCAAATAAGCCATAACAACAACCCATAGCCCATAAGCTATGGTTCAAATGATCAACAAGCTTTGATTTTTCTCTACAAGAAACTCTCTTACGTCAGTACACATCAGTAACTGTTAATGGTCAAGATTCATATTCGAACATAACAAATCAAAGAAACGAGAATTTAAAAGACGAGCCTTGATAAAATTTAAAAGCTATTTAGGCCAGATCAAAAATATATTTTAAGTCTGCGTTACTTCTTTTACTTGTTAGTCTTTCTCGATGAATCATACAGTGCGTAAATTTAATGCTTCGCTCGCGGACCACCAGACACATCTTTGCGGACCACTAGTGGTACACGGACCACAGGTTGAGAACCGCTGCTTTAAACCACACCTTTTTCTTCTCTTGGTCATTTTGGTGGCTTTTAGTGTCGTCTCTGTTCTATTAATAGAATCACCTTTGTCTCTTACTGCTCCCCTACTCTCACTCCCAGCAACTCACAGTTTTTAAAAAATTTAAATCGCCATCAGCAATCCTACATTGTGGATGTGTCATTTATTTATGAGTAGAATGGCGCCCCTTAACGCTCAATGGGGGCGCCAAAATCATGCTTGCCAACTGATTTGTAATGAAGATATTTTCGGAGCTCCAAAATTCAATGTTGCAGACGTATTTGGGATACATTAGTTTACATCAAAAGAAAATTAAATAATGACTTTTAATACTCATTTTGGCGCCCCCTAACGTGGCGCCCGGGGACATATGTCCCCCCCTGCACCCCCCTCGCTACGCCACTGTCGCAAGGACGTTATATTTCGCATAATATAATAATATATCACATAACATAACCTTGCCTTATATTTTTTATTTAAAATTCTTTAAAATTAAGGTTTTGAAAAAGTATTAGTCAATGTCAATGAGCCCTTTCGTTGTAATAGTATTTAACAAAATATTAACTATTAACTAGTTTTCCCTTGGCACCTCCGGAAATTACCGAGTTATAAATAGGTTCTATTAGTAGATTTGTTAAAAGAAATGACATGCCCTATGGGAATTTCTAGTAAATGGAAAGCCCCACATATTAAAAATGCTAAATTTGGTACTACTTGATTTTAACACAGGAATTCTCTTTCAAACTCATTTTATTTAAAAACTAATTAGTTGTTCGATATTCACATACATACTTTTGTAAAAAGTCACCATTATTTCATATCTTTCTGGTTGCAGGCTTATCTATAGAAAGTAGTGGAAATATTATTAGGATAAGAAAAGTGATATGAATATGTTCTCAAACGAAGGTAAGGGTACCCAAAACAACAAAAGCAACGTATTTATTACTATTTATATATACAATTAAATAAGTTTCGTCTAAGGGAAATTGCACTTATTCAAAATACATATCATAATACATAAAACATATTCATATGTGCATTTTGAATGACACTTTACCCACCAACTAACCAAAAAATATTAATTTTTCCATACATTTTAATAGTATTATAGTATAAATTAAGATTCCTACTAACCATCACAAACCGCAGGAAATGTAATTTACTTTTTGAAAAAAGCATTATTATTGATTAATTTCATAACAGAGATCTATTTTTGTAATGCTCAGCAATACAATTGATATTTTCTAAAAATAATACTGACATATTTTTTAAATGGTCTGCTGCTCTTTAAAAAAATTACTCTTTTAAAAATGAGTTTACAACATAAGATGCATATCTGGATACCAAATTGGCGATATGATATATAACGTGCCCGATCTCCAAATAGTTGTTTGAAAAAAAAGTTTAAAAAAAATTTATATACAATTTAGAACTGTAATGGTTAAGGTTAATTTTAGCAATAATTAATTTCGTCTAATATATAAACGTCCACTCTGGTATCACCGTCGGTAGCTTACATTTTTCATTAAATGCTTTTTCTTTGTTACTAACACTAACGTTTGCTTACTAACTATCGCATTTTTTGTTTAACTTTGTTGTCAACTAAATAGTACTTACAAAAATGATTGTTTGTACCACCTAGTTTCTAAATTTCTTATTAAAAATAATCGATTTGTTTGTATATTTAAAAAAAAGAAGAATTGACCAATTACGTGCACATAGTAAACTTGATCATCAAGGTTAAATAATGATTTTTGTGTTTGAAATGTTAGGGTTGAGGAGAAAGAGAGATGTTACAAGTGAGTTAATTTTCATTATGCTATGGGTGATGTAATTAATAAAAAAATATGCACTATACGGTTTATAAATAATTGTGTTACAATTAAAATAGTTTAAGAAATATTTTTGGAAATAGCTAAAAAAATTATATAATTTAGATTAAAATTTAACTATATGAAATAAGTATGGATGTGTGAATTTGACAATTAAAAATAAATAGTTACCAAATTTGATATAAAATATTTTCATAACCAAAGGCTTTACAAACGTATAAATTGTATTTCTATATATATTGATGGATAGCGAAAGTACCCTTGATAATCTGACAGATTAATTGGATCGCAAGAAGAAATCGGGATTGTGATCTGAAAGGTAATAGGGATTCACTAAGGTGACAGAGTTTCATTCAGAAAATAGTAAAATTAATATCAACATTTTGTTCTAGGATAAGTATTTATTTTCAAAATTAGCTAACTCATTTATTTTTACTAATGTTAACTTAATGGCATACTTTTTTCCTGATTCCAATAAACAAAAAGAAAACATGATTTATAAGGTTCTGTCTATTATTATAAACTAGTTTACATTAACTGCAACTGGTCTTAAAATGAAATAAAGATATTTATTTCGTGTCTTTAAAAAAGGTATTAAACATATTTGAAAGATAGAGAACATATCCATAGCTGAAACTCTAATTATACGAATGCATGTTTTTAGTTTTCTTACTTTTATTAATTACGATTTTCCCCTGTAATAACTAATATTCTCTGATTTAGATTTTAAAAATTGTTGTTCTAATAGGAATGCTCTGTTTTGTTTGTTAACAAGTTTTACACAAACAAATATGCATGAAATGTATGCCTCTTGCGAATTCATATATAATTGGGTTTGGTTAGGGGGGGGGGTAGGATTGGGGTTAAATGTTTCTATTTTTTTTTAAATTAAAGATTACTTTTCTTGTCAAGTTATTTAAGATAACATGGCTTAAAACTTTCATCAATAGAGGCTAACACCACTGGCATTGAGTGTCTACTTGAGCTGCCTGGTAATTGTACACAAACAATAAATATATTCGAGCATTCTGTGGCATATGAGGTGAGACATATAATTTATGTTGATAATATTGCCATACATACATTATATTTATTTATTTACTGGCCCAAACATTCAAGTACATATATGGTATATATCTTAATATATATGTATTTATATATACTATATACGGTTTATATCTTTATTTTATATACATATATTTATTCGAGCATACTTAACAGCCCACTAATTTTAAAATCGTTTGCATGTTGAGGCCAGAATTCAAAATAACTATATTTGCCTGCGTTTGTACCATAGTGAAATGAAATTATGAAACATAACAGTTTTGTAAACATCAGAAGCTCTCAATAGTGCCATAACATTTAAAAATAAGATATTATTTTTGGGCGTGTTTTACTTTTATCTAAGAAAATCATCTATTAATGACTCTATTAAATATTATTTTTGAAAAAAAAGTTATTTTTTCTGATTTAAAATGAAATTGTGTCTACTCCTTCGGTAGTTATATATATACTATAAATAAACAAATTGCTTGCTGTCAGAATTTAAAATAATCACCAAATAAATAGGTTGAAAAAGCATATAAGAAAAAAGACAAAGACTTGATGATGTTATCAAATCTATATATTTAATCAGATGAAAGAGTTGTTTTTAAGCAACGACCAAAATCTAGAAGACTTTGACGTCATCATATGCTTTTCCAATGGACAAATCGATGTGTTAAAAGATGAGGAAGAATTAGATGCAGACCGCCTCACGACTTGTGAAAAAGTTTGCATTGTCGCAACTGGGTCAGTACTGTTACACTTTATCATTCTAAGAAACCGCATGATGCATAAAGATTACACTAACTTTTAAAGACTTTATTTTGTATGTCAATCTATTAAGTTTTTTTCCAAAAAGACTTACAATAGCTTCACAAATATATTTAAATTTTAGAAATGAAAAAGTAGGTTTGGTCTGCAATCAATTTAGATAGAAAAGAAGTTTTAGAAAACTGTAAAAAGACGTGAAACCAAAATAACGTGTGCTTTTATTGCGTCGTTTTAAGAATATCTAAAAAAAAACTTTTCAGAAATTTTTATGTTCTTTCTTTTTCAAGGTGTACATTAAAAAAAAAGAACAATTCAATTTTAGCTTTCATTTTCTTTTACCTTATTTTACCTCATAACAATATTTGTACTAATTGACTATAGTATAAATTAGAATATCGCTTTCACTTTTGAAATGTAGTTATATATCTACCAACTTAAAGATGGAAAAATGTTATAACATTCAAAGAAGTGTTTTGAAATTCAAATGGATATTTTAAAATTTTAATGCCTGAGTTAAATAAAGCTACTTAATTTTTTTTTGAAAAAAAATGAGTATTTAATGTCTAATTGTTCACATTGACTTATAAAACCTTATATTACTAAAATACATCAATTAATAAAAAAAACTTGAATACGTTTCATAATTAATATTTAAACAAAACTTATTTTTATAGTGTTAAATTATTGTCTTAAATTTTAATCTGATTCACTCTGATGTTTCATTTATAACAGAAGTGTGGCTCAACAAGGTCCAAACCAATGAAAAATATGACGCTGCTGTCAATTCATCAACATTAACTGAAAAACATGTGTCATAGTTATATGTTGTGCAATATATATAAAATAAAATTATTATTTTTAAGTAATGACTGTTGACTTAGTGTTTGAGTATTTCTTTTTATAATTTACTAAGACAGGATTTTTAAAATATTTTTTTAAGTTTAGATTTTATCCCATATATATATCAACACCTAGATCTGGTAATCTACAAAAATGCGTTAATAAATTAAAATAAATAAAAGACAAAATTAAGGAGGAAATCATGAATATGTTGAAAAGTAAGGATAACCAAATCAGGAATTTTACATCATAATTCTCTAGGCTGTAAACAATAATTTAATTTCAAAAAAAAATATATTGTTGAGTTCTTGGAAGTGGGTGGAAAATTAAAGAGCAGTATAGCGAGATCAAGGACTAAATGTGACACATGTTTTAGTATGACATGTTGCAAGGGCGAGACTGTGTGACCACTGCAGGCACTTGGTAATTGAATAACGCGGTTGGCAAAAGTGTAGGGATGGAGTATAAAGGGGACATAGATATTTGAGAACATTTATAGACTATCAGATTACATGAAACGTTTATTGTCAAGTCACATCCGATTGTGTTAGTGGGCTAGGCTGGATGAAATTTCTACCAAAACTTTTGGGGAACAGTAGTTGTCATTGACACACAATTAACTTTTAACAATCGGGAGTGGCTTAACGAAGACCAGGACATGGCACAGAGTGTAGGAGGTAATAATAAGTCGCAGTGAGTTGGCAGGGACAGCTGGCGGCAGGAGTCATTTTACAATATATATGTAAAACGGAATAAAGAGAGAGAAATACACTTATCGACTTCATTGTTTCACGAGGATGAGCTTTTGGTGCATAAATATGTAAAATAATAACAGCTAATGTTATTTTAACTTAAATGCTTTTCACATCATAAAATAAATTGATTTTTACATCAATTGCAATTAACTGCGGACATTTTTAAAACTATTTTATATATGTTATTTTCAAAGAGAAAATTAATAAAAATTGAATGCATTTGTTAGCCAAATATTTTTAAAATTAAAATGTTCACATAAATATATTTTGCTTTGCCCCATTTATGATTTAAAATTATGTTTAAATCTAATTTTAAATATAATGTAGCAATATTATATTCTAAGTTATTTTCTTTTCTTTCAAAAACATACTTGTATTTTTAGAAAAATAATTAGAATTTGAAGAAGTTAATTTCAAAGATATTAATTTACTTTTTAAAATATCTGGGCAAAAGAATAAAGAAAAAAATACTTTAAAAAAAAATATATATAAACTAAGCAGTTTTCTTTTAAGAAGTACTTTTCAGATTTTATAAAAAAATTAACTTAAAAAGAAATATTAAAAATATAACAATTAACATTTCATAACTATCATTGATTACAATATATAAATTAATTTACCTTTAAAAAAAAGTGTTGTTGCAAAAAATACTTTGTATAGTGTTACATTCAACTCCAGTGTTCTTATAAAATTTTAAATATGAATATTTTAGGCATTTCTTATTGTAGATTTCCCATATGTCACAATTATTCAAAAACATCCCTAGACTTCAGATTCAATTCTTTTCACAATATGTAGGACTTCAGATAAAATCTCTTTAGATCTCCCAGCCTCAAAGTTAAAATCATCGTTTTCGATTTCGTCGCCTACATGAAATGGATAAAAAATATCTAGTTCCATTAATACCAAAAAATGTCTGATACATCAAATATTTGATTTTCAAAATGGAATATATGTGTGATAAAATTATAATAAACTAAAGTTTCTAACTAAAAGTAAAATTATACATGATTGAAGTTGTTATAAGTTTATTTAGATTTCTGAACTCAAGTAGGATTTATATTTCTTGTTTAAAATGTGCATGTAACTGAATGTAAAACGAACTGGTGTTAATATACACGAAGAAGCAACTTAATTAAGTTTTAAAAAAAACAACATAAATTCTAACATATTTACTAATGCAAAGGAGAAAAAAATTAGCTACATTAATGACATAATTTCAACTTATATCAGCCCATGAAAGCGAAATGCACACATTAATATTAATGTGTATAATAGCACTTAATGTTAAAATCGAAACTAATAACACTATATTTTGGGAATTTAAAATGCACATCATTTAGTCACTGGTGTAAAGGGTCGTGCATAAATGACGTCACGCACCTAAAAAAATGGGGGGGGGGACACACATTTGTGACCATGTGTGACGTGGGGGAGAGGGGTGTTTGAGAAATGTGACGTCACATCAAAACTCGCAACTTTAAATAAAAGTTCCACTTAAATATTTGATTTCTTACAATTTATTTTATTATTTTTTTACATGGCTTCACGCGTGTTACAATATTATTGTGCAACCTTACACAAAATACATACTTAAATGAAAAAAAAAGTGATTTGAAACATGCTCTTTCTCAAATAGAAAATATAACTTTATGTCAAAGCTTTATGACATCATATTGGAGTGGGGTCTAAGTTTTTGTGACGACGCGTGACGAAGGGGGGAGAGGGAGTTAAAAATTTGCCAAATTCGCGTGACTTCATTCATGAACGGCCCCTAATAGCAATGTATGCAGAACAGATTTTGTTATTTTTTAACTTTCTTTTTACATTAAAATGTTAAGAATCATTGTGAGACAACAGACATTAGGCAACTAAAAATTTTGGCATTTTAATTATCATTGTGAGTCCAAAATTAGTATTTGAATGTTTTGGACTTCTAAACATTGCTGAAAATAAGGTGTTGCTTAAACAAACCGCATTGTTTACTACGTAAGGGAAATATTTACAGGGCCCAGTATACAGGTTATCTAGTTTTTAATTTTAAATATTCTTTTTTTTAAATATCGCAAATAACATTTTTTTTAAAAATAACAAAATGCGTGCACCACAAGCCTTCACACTTTCATGAGACCAGGAGGACCTGACGAAAATGATAAATAAAAAAAAATAATGTAATATTTTCTCTTATTTAGCCTATTAAATCAGGTTTTTCGATTAATAAGACTATAGGGTCGGAATAGCGATCAGCTTAGTAGATAAAATTTTTATTAATTTATTTAATTGATGATATTATCAGGGATTCATGTAAACATGTGTCCACCTTTATTATAAAATATACTAAGTTTGGGGGCCCCTAAATCATCGGGGGCCCCTGGCTTTAGCCCGCTCAGCCCCCCCCTTAATCCGTCATAGTGCTCAAACACCATGGGGCCGGGTAGTGTCAAAAACTAAAAATTAAAATTGTATTTTTTAAAAATAGCTTGCTCCCTTCAATTCATCTAAACTGATTTGTTGTACTCGGTTCTATTGGAATTGTTAGTAGTTAAAACTCTTTCAGAACTTATATTAATTAAGACAAATTCAGAAACTATTACATACGATCTATACGCCTTGCTAAGTACAATACATGAATAATAATAAAATAATGAGAGATTTCATAATGAAAATCTAGAGTTATAAATTATTTGGAGTAAAATACTTACTAAAATTAAGAAACTTGTATTTTTATGTTGCTTCTGTTCTTAGATAAAATATAAAATAACAGAAATATAATTTTAATTTAAACGGCTGCTGTTCCTAAATTGTAAATATTCATATTAAAATTGAAAACATGTTTTAAAGCTTAATATTAATTCATTTTACGATGAGTATATTGTGGTTTAATGTACTCATTTATTTAAAGACGTATTAAATAAAATATAAAATATTTTCCAAATAAAACTCCCCAATCCCCAATCCGGACGGTTATACAAAAATTCACTTGTGAATGGATGCACATTTACACTATAATTGAAGTCAAAAATTTACAATACGAGAAAAACCTTTTAGATTTTATAAAATAATCTTAAAATACATAATATATTACTTAGAAAGATGGTGCAGTAGTGGAGACCAATATAATCAATGGATATGTTTCATTACAGAAAAATCAATTAATTTATTATTAAAAATTTTTATAAGTGTAATCCTAATTAAGATTAAATTTATCAATCTTACTCTGCCAACCTAAATCCCTGAAATAGAACCTATTTTCCTAAAGTTTACACTATCTCGTGAATTCATTTACAAAAGGAATACTGAAGCTGATCAGTTAAACGTCACCAGGTATTATATTTATAAACATCCAAACATAATAACCAATTAGAAATTATAATATAATAAGTAGCATTTCTTAAATAACATTTTATTTAATTTTATCTAATAACTTTATTTTCTCAGTTAAATTAAAATGGTGACCTAATTTGCATGTGAAAAGATCAACAATTTGAGATAAAGACACCAAACAAAAATTCATAAAAATTTCAAGAACAATGTACAAACTGTTTTACGGGTAATAGGTACTTCTACATTACTTCTGGCGCTACAAAAATAAAATTTTACTTACTTACGCTTCGCAAGAATATAGATTGCTATCAAGTTTTTGAAGGACAGGAAGACACCAAAGAATATGTATGAAAAAATTTGAAAGCACAATCAAAGGCAAACAAAAAGAGAACTTATTTAAGAAATTTAAGGCTCCCTATTCATATAGGATGCACAAAAAATACTTAAAGATTAAACACTTGACACAAAAACTTAGTCGAATCTCCAAAATGAATATATAAACAATGTAATTACTAAAGATAACAATAAGAACTTATGGTCCTTTATCAAATCCACACAAAAAATGGAACCTACAGGAATAGCCACACTAAAAGGCTAAAATAAAAAAAAACTATAATGATAATGAGACTAAAGGTAATATCCTTAACTCATTTTTTGCATAATTTTTTTCTGCCTCAGGCGACAAGGAAGTTTTAATAAATTTAATTAAATGGAGGAAATAGGTAACATAACTGTAGATAAGATATGTATACATTCACTCCTAAAAAACTTTAAAAAAAAACAAAGCTACTGGCCCAGATGAATTGCCTGCAAGGTTACTAAAAGAACTAAGTAATGAACTGTCCCCAATCTTTGTAGTTCTCTGTCAAGCCTCTCTAAACCAGGGTAAAGTGCCCCCAGGATTGGAAATTAGCTAACGTAACTCCACTCTTTAAGAAAGTGGATAAACCAGACCCTGGTAATTACAGACTTGTATCACTTACTAGTATCACATGTAAATTGAGAGAATGCATACTATATAGTAGAATAGTTAACCACCTTGACAAATATACTGCCCTATGCCCACATCAACACGGCTTTTAAAAAAAACAGATCATGTGAAACACAATTAATAGGTTTAATAGATGAACTATCAAAAGTCTTAGACTTGAACTTGAACATCCCTTAACCCGTTGTTGGGTCGTTGGGGCACCATCGTGAACTGCTCACTAACACGCGCCATTTGTCACGGTCCTGTGCTGCCCTTTGAGAGTCGCTGAATGACAGGCTGGTCCATCTTTGATAACGTCATCCCATCTCTTCTTTTGTCTGTTCTTTTCCTTCCTCCCTGGACTGTGCCTTGCAATATAGTTTTTGCGAGACCTCCAGTTCTTGTCACGTTGTAGAGGGCTCTAGGCAGAGGTAGTACCTTTGACGCTTTGACAGCTGCACCTCGGGTGGTCAAGCTCACGTGTCCTCGCCCATCTCTCGAAACTCTCACGTGTGGCTCCCAGCGCCACACCCCGGGCAAAGGTCTCAGCTGAACGGCATAACCACGTGAGGGGGTGGTGCTGACACGGCACCACTGGGCGTATGACTTCAAAGTTAAAGCACCGGCCAGGATGGACGAGATAAAATGCGAACTCAACGGCTACGTGTCCGTGATCAAGGCGGGCCACCGATAAGGAGGAAACCGGCTGTGATCAAGCTTGGAGAGGGATGGGCGCCGCCAAGCATTTCCTGGCCTAGACACACCACATGACTGTAAAAAGGCTTAGACAAAAATGATCAAATAGATACAAAAGCATTTGACAAAGTTCAACCACCTAAGTTTACTTATCTAGCCCAAATGTTTTTGTCAAACCTTTGATTCGGTCAAATTATTTTTTTGAAAAAATGATTCCTTAATTTATGATATGTTCAAACGAAAATTTTTAATTGTATAAATTGTTCGAGAGCCGAAATGTAAACACATAAGAGCCGCATGTGGCTCGCTAGCCGCCAGTTGGCCACCGTTGCTGTATACGCATGGTTGTATGTTGACAGAGATTGACATATAATTGGAATAATTATGAGTCCACAAGGTGTTTCATAATTAACACCCATACCTGTAATAGTCAATGGTTGGCACCCGCGCTTTCAATTTTGTAGTTCAACACACATTTATTTTGTCCCTTTTAATGCTTTTCAATAAAACCTTTTTTTTTAATTTAAAAATCTTTTTTTTTGGTAATTCAATTAAGAGGGTTGGGTACCTAAAAATTTTTTTTTAAATTTCAACAACTTACAACAAATATTTTTATATGATCATGTTAAGCTATGATTGAAAGCAGTTTTTAATGTTTGATTTTTAAAAAATGTTACAATATTTGCCATGACAACGGCAGCTATCTTGAAAATAACAACAATTCGTAGAGTTCTAAAATTTAACACACAAGATTATATTTTGATTTAAAAAAGATTAAATTGAAAACTTTAATTCTTTTTAGATTTACTCAGCTTGTTTAAACATTTTCAAAATGTTAAAAACTAATGTTTTTCAATTTTTGAAAATTGCCTCTTAAAAAAAAACGCTTAAAATGTAACATCATTAATTAATTTAAAAAATAAAAAAAAATAATTAGTTGACAAAATTGAATTTTAACTAGCCCATTACCCACAAAATAGGTTTAAGAAGATACATCCCAAATCTTGTGGCTTTATCTTTTAAAATAGCTGAGATTTTAGAACTCTACGTTACAAATTAAGAGAAAAATAAATTTTAAAATTTAAAAAGGAAATTGTACAAATTTATTATAGAAATGTTCAGCTTTTACACAGTTTTTCTTGTTCAACTACATGTTCATGATGATATAGTATATTATTTAATTGTTTAAAATCCTCTAAGCTTTGTTTTTACCTTCTGGAACTTTAGTCGGGTGCTCTCGTCAAAAACATATTTTTGCCGATTTTTGTATTTTTTCAATCAAATAAAGCCTATGTGTGTTTTTCAATAGCTTATTATCACCATTTTATCCTAAAACAATTAAACCAGAAGCCACTATCTAGTCAAAAGTTATCATTTTTCCTTTTAAACTTATTTAGATGATGAAATATGTTGCCGTCTCCATAAGTGAAATTGAAGTATTTCAGAGCAGCACAGCCATGTTCATACATTAGTTACTATGTACATTCTTTTAGAACAGCAGTTTCCTTAGCACAAACATGAATGACTAGATTGTGCCAGGGCACCGTGGCGCCTGCGGCGCCCACTTTTTTAGGGTGCCTATGGCACCAACCTTTTTCAAAAGCCCAAATAACTTGCCCTTTTTTTGTTAAATACGAAATATTAAACTTTCTGAAATGTACGCAAAGTATTTAATAATAGGGGTTATAGGGCGCCTACGGCGCCCACTTTGTTTTTTGTCAAAAGCCCAAGTAACTTATCCTTGTTTGATAAATACGAAATATTAAACTTCCTGGGGATGTACACAAAGTATTTTACATCTTTAATTAATAATCATCATGCGCACCGATGCACACCTTGTATTTTAAAATATAAGATCAAACAATGACGTCATATTAAATATTTTTACAGTTCTAATCAACACACGATTTTTCAACTGCTATAGACTGTTGTACATCATTATTCAGAGTTCCACACCCTTCCCAAACGGGAGTGACTTGGGCTTTTATATTATTTATTATTTGTCTTTTATAATTATCACTTTTGAGTAGGTAATACTTGCTCAGAAATATTAGCGGAAATTAGTCAATGTATTAATATTTATTTGCGCAACACAGTTTTCATCCTTTGAGCAAGTAGTTTTGTTTCTGTTCCATATGGGTTTTATAATTTATTATAAATTTCATTTATTAAACTTTGAAAAGCTGGTGCTATATTCTACAATTGATGAAAATTTGCTTTCCCAGTAGTGGAGATAATAAATCTTATCTCTCACAAAATAAGTAATAAATGAAAAAAAATTCTGGAGAGTATAATGTACTGGCTGTGGGTTATGGCTTTGTACTCAGCTGTAGGTTATGTCCATAAGAATTTTTCCATCCTTCCTCACACAGGAGAGAAAGAAATTGTTTAGCATTATCATCTCTTTATCTGTGTCCTTATTTAAAAGTAACTCTTAATAATTATTGTTTCCAACTTCAGCTCCACTCTGCAGTATTTTATCAAGGCTGGAATGAATATTTTTAAAAAACTGAGTCCAATAATGTAATTATATTATTTAGCTTATAAATATTATTTTAATATTAATAATATTAAGGCAGATGGGTAGGGTGGCTTAATTAAATATTTCTGTTAAAACATTAATTTATAAAATTTAAACAGAAGATCAGTCAAAGTAGCTTATGCCTAAATTGAAAATGATTATGATAGATAGGCTGACATGCCTACCCATAATAAAAATAATTGTTTAGATGTATTATACCCCTAATCCAAAATAAGATCCAACATTGGTTTTATTTTACTATAAATAAAGGTTATTGAGTTCAAACTCCCAGTTGTTTGTCTGTGGGCCTTTCACTTATTTAGTATTAAGCGGTAACCTCAGTGTTGGGCTAGGCTTAGACAGCAACTAAAACTAGTACTAGTACTAGTACTACTAGTACTACTAGTATTACTAGTACTAAGGGGCCGTCCATAAATGACGTCACGCACCTACGGGGGGGAAGGGGTCACACTTTTGTGACGATGCGTGACGAGGGGGGAGGGAGGGGGGTTAAAGAAACATGACGTCACATCAAAAGAGTAACTTTAAATAAAACTTCCACTGAAAAATGTGGTCACTTACATAATATTTAATGACTTTTTTTTTAAATCAGTGCTACTTAAAGTGCCAGTCAGTAGGCAATCAGACGCCGGTTGGCGTAAGTTATCAAGACATGAAAATGAAATCTAATTATAATCCTTAAGTTTGAGAACCCAAAAGAGCACGTATGAAATTGTTACCCTGTGTCGTTTGATGTTGAGATCAGCTGGCATACCGATGGTTACGGGTTCGAATCCATGTGAAGGCAATGATTTGTTCCCGGGGCCTAGGGCGTCCCTGAGTCACCCAGCTCCGAATGGGTACATAACACTAGTTTGGGCGGCTGGGTAATGCGTGGAACCTCATAGCCGTGTCCTGTGAACGCTGCATCACTTGCCAACAGATCATCCGTCATGGTCTGTGGACGCAATTATCTTCTGCATAGAAGGAGCGTCTGTATAGATAAGATAAGATAAGATTTGTGATGTAACCGCCGCTCCGTTTGGTTCTCTCACGGCAGGAGTCGGCGAACTTTTTGCCCGTTTCCCCAAAATATACAAGTTTATGTGTGCGTTACCCCCCACCTAGACTCGAGGTCCTGCTCACATCTCTCGGGGTTTTGGGGGAGCGTCTTTACCCCATCCCCCTCCCAAATGCAACTGGTGAGTTTTACAAGCATGACAAGTATCTAAAAATCATACTCGCGCGCGCTTCTCTCGTCGCGATTAACTTATTGTCAGATCAGAGTAGTTGGCGTATCCGAGACATTGTGTGTGTGATCAGCAGTGTGTGATCAAGCGACTACGCATGCACCTATTAGACTCTGTATGCTTCACTTCTCCTGGATAAGCGATGAACTGGTTGAGAGTGCTGGAGATTTGTGCTCTCGAGTGCGTGTTCGGCGCCCGCTAATGTGTGTATATGGTGTGACTGTGCTCGTTCGCTACGAATTGTACATGTCTAGTTCGTTTGTGTGGAGTTGTAGGTTATTTTCACCATCCTTTTTCCTATCATACTTTTCCCCACCCAACTACACATAACACAACCCTTATTCAAATAAACACATGCATCCTTTCAAATAACATACTTACATAAATTAATAAAAACATTTTCACTACACATCATAACTTCCTAACGTCAATATACACCTCACCCCATAAAACCACTCTCAAATCTCTAACAAAAACCCAATAAATATAAATTTTAAATAATCAAATTTCGACATTACTAAATTTCTCATTAACGTTATTCATTTATTTATTACTAATACTAATTTTCTTTAAACAAAATTTAAATATCGAAATAATCCAACCCTCCTAATAACCCATAAAACACATCACACCATACTAATTTCCCTAAAAACATTCTTTAGTAAACAAATCTTATTATTAAATAATACACCCTAAAATTCTCACAATTAACCAAACTCCCACACATTACAACCATAAATTAATTATCCCACATAAATACAACTGCCCCCAATATAACTAATACCAAAACATATAACCCCCCCATCAACAACCCAAAACCATACCCTCTCCTAACCCCCCACCCCCCCACATAAATCACAAATCACAACTTTTCTACCAATCCATCCTACTTAAAAATTCCCCAAAAACCCACAACAATACTCTACTACCCCCCCAACTCCCACCACATATACACCCCAATTCCCCCCCCCCACCCTAACAAAACACAAATCTCACTCTCTCCATAAACCCCCACAAAAAAAAACCAAACACTACAAAAATATACCTTAAATCCCCACCACAATACCCCTTATCCTCCCATAACCCACACACCCCACCAATACCTCCACACCCACAACTATTACCAAAACAAAACCTAATCTCTAAATCATATCCTACCCAACAACCCCCCCACTCCCCCTACCCCACTACCCCCATATATACCCCCCCCCCAAAAAAACTTATTAAAACTTCTACAAACATCTCCCAAACCCTATCACCCCATAATATCAAAACCAAACCAAACAATATAACAACTAAACTCAATAACCCCAACTATACAACACCCAACCAAACCATATATCCAAAATCAAACAATTTATCACACCTAATCCCAACATACCAACATACTCACCAAAAAAACTCAAATCCAATACCCAATAAAATCAAAAATAATAAAAAAACCCAACAACCTATAACAATATACACAACCCCTAATAAAACCAACCCTAAACCATCCCAAAACCCCCTCCAACACCACCCCCCCCACATCTAACCTCCCAACCAACCCAACACCCCCCAACCCACATACACCAATAAAAAACTAACTCCCCCAAACTAAACAACACCAAAAACCCCCAAAAACCCAAAATCCCCACCCCACAAATCATACACCTCCAAAAAAATTACAACCATCCACTCACAAAAAAACCAACATACTTTCCCTCCCATCCCCTCATCAAAAAAACCAAATTATTTCCTCAACCCTCTCAAACAATCCTAACCACCAATATCCTCTATCCAATCCTACCTTTATAAAAAATACACCAATATCCAACATTTCCCAAACCACCTCCCATCACCCACCACACAAACCCAAACAACCTCCAATTCTAATCCATACCCCACACCCCCTACAAAAATCCCCCCCAAAAAAACCCTTACCCAACCAAACAACACATACACCCATCACTAACCATCCCATAACCAATAACACAAAAACCACAATAAAAAACCTAACAAAAAAACACCCCAATCCCGTACCAAAACCCTCCCCATAATAAACACACAAAAAAAGAACATACAAAAACAAAACAAAAAATCTCACAAAACCCCCTACCCAACCACACAAATCCCAACCAAAACCAAACCAACAAAAACCCCACCCTACATAAAAATCCTCCCCTCCCACAACTCCAACCACAATACCCAACACAAAACCCAACTCAAACCCACCAAAACCCACACCCATTTTCCCTCCCCCCACAAAACATATCCAAACCAAAACCCCACAATTCCCCCCATCTATCAACCAAAAACAACCAAACAAAATCCCCACCCACAACCCCACTAAAACCCCCATATCTACCAATCAATCAAACCCCACCAACCAAAACATCATATCCCTCAAACCTAACCCCACCAAACTATAAAACAAAACCACACACATCCCCCCCTACACAAATCCCCCCATCTATCACCTATAAAAACCCAACAAACAATAAACCACAAAATCCATCAATCACTCCATAATCCCCACATTCACACAACAACCCAATAATCTAATTACAACTAACCTCCACCTCAATAACCCCTACAATATATACCATCCCCACATAAC